>VDFB02320794.1:0-21779 GCA_007258455.2 Sequoia sempervirens | reverse complement strand
ATTGAATTGCAACAATCCAAAAGTAATGAACAGGAGCTTAAAAGACAGATAGTTATTCTTAGAGATGAACTCACTATTGGAAATGAATACAAGGAAAATTTTAAGATCAGTTTTGTTAAGCTTGATGAGTTGACTAAAGGACATAAGAATGCAAATGAAAATTGAGGTCTTGGATATGAGAAGGTAGAAAGATCTAGATTTGAACATGAGGATTCTAGACAAAGAAATCAAATGAACAAAGGCAGAAGGCATCTAGTAAGACAACCCAATGCTCAAAATTTTAATGGTCACTTCTTTGCTTGTAATAAATTTAGTCATATGGCTTCTTAGTGTAGAAGTAAAATAAATTCAAGCAGTCCATCATTTCTCGATCAGTGTTTCAATTGCAACAAGTTTGGTCAAAAGTCAATTGAATGCAAAAGTATGTCTGTCAGTGTAAGGAATGTTAAATGCTACACCTATGGAATATTTGGGAATATTGCTAATAAATGCAAATCAAGAGGAAATCAATGGAATGAATGGTCTAGATAAAGAAATCATGTGTGTTATAATTGCAACAGATTTGGTCACATTGCAAGATTCTACAGGAACATAAACATGGATAGAAGAGGTTTAGTATACAAAGGCATAATTTCACAAACAAATGATAAAGGAAAAGGGAAAATAACTTTGGAAGAGATAAGAGATTAGATGAAGAAAACATGGGTAAGGAAGAGTGAATATGATGAAGGAAATAAGTCTGCACCAGAATCAGGTTCTAGTAATTCCTCCAAAAATTGATCTCAGGCCATTGGCCTATGGGAGTTTTTCAAGAAAATCCCTTGTCCCCCTATTAGAAGTTGGCACCAAAATGCAGGAAATTGTCAGTAGTTGTGCTAATAGTTTACAAATGTGTCGGTAATCATTTATGGAGAAATTTGAGAAGTAGAAGATCCGCAGATGAATTTTTCTTTTGTTGTCTGAGAAAGCAAAGTATTCAGAACACCTAGGGAATAAAAATTAATGCAATAAAAGAGGTTAGGTATGCAAGTTATAAAAGGATATTTGGAACCCTCATTTGTCATCGTGCATTGAAGAAAAATAGGAGAGCCTCTACGGTAGAATTTCAAAGGATTAAAGACATTTCAGCGGTGAATTCATCAGGTATTTTAGTTGCTTACTTAATTTGGTGTTTGGTAGGAAACTTGTTCGGTACAGATGGAAAAATGAAGCAAATCAAAGGAATGGTGAATTTAGATGAATATAGCAGTGAGAAAATTGATGTCGGTCGATGAATTGAAACGGCTTGAAGATGTAAAACAATTTTTTTTGGACATTTAGAGTGAATTTCCATACTTTGATAACACAAAATTCATTAGGTTTATCTTGAACAGATTGAATGATGACATTCTAACTATGGATAAACCCTATCTCATTTAGAAAGAGGTAATTAAGAATTTAATTGGTTTATGCAATGTTGGGGATATTCTGAAAAAGAAGTTGATTCAAAACAAGGAAGTCGAAACCCTAACCAGAGTAACTGGAGATCAGAGGTATTTGATCATTTTGATGATCAAAGATTCGATAACAAGGTACATTGCGCATGGAATTTCATACAAAATATTTTTCAAAAACAGGGAAGGCGCAACTTCGATAGGAACAGTTTATATCTCTCATAAAATGATAATTGAGGATCATGAATTTGATCTATGTGGATTGCTAAAAGATCAATTGATGGAAAATGTGCAACTAACAAAGGAAGTAGATTACCCCTTTAGGTTTGGTACCTTGGTCATATGTCTTGTGATGTATTTTCTGATTTGCTTGCTGCAGATCGATAATGTTGTATGGAAAGAAAATGAACCGGTTTGTAAACAAATTTTTGAACACTCTAATACTTTGGAAAATTATGAGCAAGAGTATGCAAATTTATTTAAAAAATTGCTAGGGAAGTTTGGAGCAATTAGCATTGCCATTTCGATAAGAGAACTTGAATTTGGATCTTCTTCTGGTGAAATGGAGAGGAAGAAGAAAAGAGCACAACAGATTGTTGATTACACTCCTTCAACACACAAGACTCCAAAAATTGAAGGAAAAGGTAAAGATCTAGTGGTTGTGCATACTAGATGAAGAATCTAATGAGTACACTCCAAGAGAAGAACCAGAATCAGTTGAACCAGATGTAGTTATAGCATAAGGAAGCGAAGAAGAAGGTGTTTTATCCAAAGCAAAGATACTGCAGCTTGTTCAGGAGAAAGATGGGATGCAAAAAATTGTAGACATATGGTCTGAGAGACCCTCTTATGACCAGGACCTAATTGGAAGAACACTAAGTACTTGTTTTGTGCACAATAACATTGGTTTGGAGAGTTTGTAGAATGTGTTTCTTGAAGAGATGATTGAATTTATTAAGGATGCCATAGTCTTTGAGTCTCAGGATAGGAAAGAGGGAGAAATAATTTTACATTTGAAGGAGTAGTTCAAGCTATCTCTCACCAAACTAAAAAGAAAAATGAATGTGTTGAGGCAATGCATAAATACAGCCAATAACATCTACAACTATTGTCTTCATTAGCCTCATGCAATTGGGAGATACAAAGATAAGCTGGAGCAGATTAAATCTGAGCTGAACAAAATTGGTCAGGATTATAACATGTTTCAAGATCAAGATGGTGCTATCAAGAAAAAGGATTCAAGTGTTGCAGTCTGAGCATACAAAAGTTTTGTTCACCAGAAACAACCTTGTGGACACCTTTTGGAGGGTGAAGGATTTAACCGAATGCAGATTGGGGCAATTGATTGAGGTTCTGAGGAAAGGAGAGAAATTAGAAGAGGCTATCACAATTTCAGAATCCCTCATCCAGATTATCAACTAGACATCAGAGAACAACAACATGATCATAATCATTGGGATTGCAGTGGAAGCTTGGAGGAAATTTCTTCCAGAAATGAAAGATAAGTACAAGATAATTTTCTGACTCGAGTAGCAATTGTATTTCTTCAAATTTTGATCAAATTTTTGAAAGGGAGAGAGAGTGCAGTGAAAAATATGTTTTTCATTGATGTCGAAGGGGGATAGAGCAATGAAAAATGCCTTATCACTCTAAAGGGGAGTTGTGTTTTGAAATTTTGAAATTTTGAAATTTGGCAACACAATCATATTGGTTCCAACACTTAGTCATTTTTCACTAAGTGTTTCCTTCAATGCCAAAGGGGGAGATTGCTGGAATGTGGCTTCTAGTTTTGTCATTGATGGCAACCTAAGTGATTATTCTGGACCGAGCGAGTACATGAAGTTGGGTAGCAATTTTGTGGCCACTTTTGAAAAAAAGTTTTAAAAAATGCGCTCGCGTTATTTCACGTTAAAAAAAAGAAGAAAAAAGTGAAAGTATTTGCCTTGGAATACCAACCCAAAGGCTTGGAGGGCATTCCCACTAAGCTAGAGACGGTTTTTGCAAATTCTACAATTTTTCACATAATCGAAGTTCTGTGCTCACCATCAAGATTGCATCTAGTTCAATATCGAAAAAATCAAACACATGGGTAATGTTAGGTTCTCTCTTAGCTATCCAACGATGTAATTTTTTCACTTTTTGACAATGTTAAGCCTTTCATCCATAATTTATTTTGTTTGTATGTCTCTTTTTTTCCAAAAAGTAGTGCTTTGTTGTTTTTTTCATTATAAATTAACCGCTCATCAAAATTTCAAATAAATTACATTTTTAGAAACTGACTCCATTCTACAAAATTTAAAAAAAAAAGAAAAAAAATCAATTATTTTCCAAAATTTGTAGGGGGAGCACAACCAAAATTCTGCTTTTCAGGAAGTGCCCACTTAGAAAATTAGTAAAAAATCAAATATTCATTAAAAAATTATCAGAAAAATTGTGCATCAACTAGATACTGTTAGTTAACTTTTGACTGTAGTGATTTTAAAAATACTACAAAAAAATTCATCGTGCTAGGGTCATACAAGAGTTACTATGTTATGTTTTTTTGACAAAAACAACACCAATTTGTGTACATCCCTCTTTTGAACCCCTTAATCTCAACCATTTTCAAAATAAATTAGTAGTTTAGAAAGTAGACTCGGAGCACTTCAATCCTTATTTTTGTTCCATCTCAAAATTTTGAGTGTAACTATCCTCAATTTCAATCCAAGGTCAGCATTTCCTGATTTCAGAAAAAAAAAGTGGCCACTTAAGCCCCCTTTTTGGGAACCATCTTGGTGCACTTACCCGTCTGCAGATCAGAATTTTTTCCTACCGGCAGGCAAAGTGAAGAACATATTTTTACCGGAAGTGAGAATAAAGAACATGGAATTCGGTTAGTATGTCAATTTGTATGCTTCACCGGATTATCATTTTAGGTTGTGGATCTCAAGGAAGGTTGTTGAGCATCTATTTTATCTTATTGTTAAGTTTTGTTTTGTCGCATTAATTGGTGTATGAGTTAGGAGATCCGGCAGGATGATTTTTTTGTTTATTTGCTCATGGTGGCTGACTTAGTGTATATGGCATGTCACAAATGTATAAGGAGTAATTGTTTAATTATTTTTGTGTTCAAGCATTTTTTTGTGTGTCCTAGCTATGGTTTGGCTGACTTTGATGGGTGTGCATTAAATATAATTTGTGATTTGATCCGACTGTTGGAGAATATTTCATGTTTTGTTGAAGCTAACTTGAAGTGATTGAAATCCTTGATAGAGGATATATATGTGAGTTCGGGTAATTCATTTTGAGTCCATGAAACGTGGAAGTTTTTTCCTTAGCCAAAAAAATGAAATCGACATTGCAAAAGCAGGATCCCGATTTTTTTAAACGGGATCCCGATTTTTAATAATCAGGATCCCGAGACTAAATGCAATACGGGATCCCACTTTTTAAAAATCAGGATCCTGTTTGCTAAAGGGTCCCGAACTAACGAATAGGGAACGGGATCCCGATTAGTATGAAACAGGATCCTGATTTATAAAAATTGGGGTCCCATTTTGTACAAGTCGGGATCCTATTTTCTAATGGTATTTATTTTTTTAAAAACAAACAAACTACATTTTACCTATGCACGGGATCTTGAATTTGAGCGACAACGACCTCCACAAACAGTCTCCAGATACCCGTCCACCCCTATTTTTGCATTTTTTCATTTTTTATTGAAAGTGTCAATAAAATGACTATTTTTAGCATTTTTTAAATTTATTTCACATTTTAAGCATTTTATTTCCTATTATAGTAGAAATGAGGAATTGTAGAAATAGATGAAAAATGCAAGGAAACCTGAATATTTCTCGATGGAAATGAAAAAAGAACCTTGAATTGTATTTTAGAAACATAATTTAGCTTTTAAAACCTAAATTGTTTGATCAAACCAAAAAAAATTGTATTTGAAAACCCTAATTGAAACGAAACAAAAAAATTGCATTTCAAAACCCTAGAAATTGAAATGAAATAAAAAATGCATTTAGAAACCCTAATCAAGCTTTTTGAAACCCTCAATTCAAATGAAACAAAAAAAAAGAATTTGAAAACCCTAGTTTGAAATGAACTGAAAAAATTGCATTTAAAACCCTAATTGCTTAAAAATTGAAACCCTAAATTGAATTGAAACAAAATTTTTTACTAAAACCCTAAATTGAAATCGAACAAATCATTTTGATTTTGAAAACCCTAATTTTGAGCTCAAGAAAATACATTTGCATTGCTTAAATGTTTTAAATTTCATTTGCATTGTATGGAGAAAATGATATGTTAAACTTTAGTTTCAATGTTTAATTATAATTAGATTGGAAAACAATATGTTAAAGAATAGTTACAATTCATAAATTTTATCAATGTTTGTTTTCAAATTTAGTTAGCAAATTTGTAAATCCAAGTGTACAATCGATTTTCAATTGTCACTTAATTAGATAGTATTCAACATTCATTTCTATTTTATGTTTTTATCTCTCTTAGTCATGCCTTGTTTCCATTTCTTGTTGTCAATTACTTGTTAATTTAGCTTCTAGTTTAGTCTAAAATCTCAATTTTTGCACTAGTTACGTAGACACTAAAAGAATCTAAATATTTTTCTTTTCTTTCTTTTAGGTTCTTTCAATTCCAAACAATTGAAAATAAAATACTTGATTCAACATTAACTAATTTTATACTATACATTTTATATCATAAAATTCATTTAAGTGGGAAATTTTAATGAAAAAAATGTTAAATAAAATAATCTTATATTCAATTTAAAAAATATCTAGTTAAAATATACATCAAACTCAATCTTAATAATACATAATTATGTGTTTCAATTACACAAATAGTCAATCTATTCATAAACTAGGCACTAACTTGCAAATCCATTATTCCAAGTGCCACTCAAACTTCACCCTAAGTTCGCTAAACCCTAAACCCTTAACTCTAAAATCTAAACCCTTAATACTAAAGAATTAATTTTGTCCTAGGACCTTAAAATGAAATTTGGTTGCCTTAGGCAACTCCACCAAATTTTATTCCCTTAAGCCATGTCATTTTGTCGTAGGACCTTACTACAAAGATCCCCTTAAGCCATCCTAAATTACCCTACACCCTAAATTCTAAACTCTAAACCCTAAACCCTAAAGACATCATTTTTTTCCCAGGCCCTTAATTAAATTTGGTTGCCTTGGGCAACGTTACCAAATTTTATTCACTTGAGGCATGCCATTTTTTCCAAGAACCTCACCAAACATATATCCCTTTACTTTCCATCCTATCACTCTAAATCGTAAATCGATGTCTTAAGGGGTCCTAATATGATATTTCTTAAGGGGATCTCAAAGAAGTTCTCAAAATTTGGTGAAGTTTCCCAAGGAAACCAAATTTAACAATAATAAGATCATGCAAGATTATAATATGAATGCGATTTCATGATCTAGGTTGGTCAGTTGAAACAAGAGTTATCTCAATCAACTATCCACAAGAAAATGTTATTCACTAACTTGCAAGTTCATTATATTCCAAGGGCGACCCAAACTTCACCCTAAGTTCCGTATACCCTAAATCCTAAACTCGAAAATCTAAACCCTAAACACTAAAGCATTCATTTTGTCCTAGGACCTTAAAATGAAATTTGGTTGCCTTAGGTAACTCCACCAAATTTTATTCCCTTAATCCATTTCTTTTTGTCGTAGAATCTTACTACATATATCCCCTTAAGCTATCATATTACCCTAAACACTAAACCCTAAACTCTAAAATCTAAACCATAAACCCTAAAGCCATCATTTTTTCTTAGGCTCTTAATGAAATTTGGTTGCCTTGGGCATCTTCACCAAATTTTATTCAGTTGAGCCGTGTCATTTTGTCCTAGGACCTCACTAGACATAGATCCCCTTAAGTCATCCTATCACCCTAAATCGTAAATCGATGTCTTAAGGGGTCCTAATATGACATTTCTTAAAGGGATCAAATAAGTTCTCAAAATTTGGTGAAGTTGCCCAAGACAACCAAATTTAACAATAATAAGATCATGCAAGATTATAATATGAATGAGATTTCATGATATAGGTTGGTCAGTTGAAACAAGACCTATCTCAATCAATTTTTCCATTAGAAAATGTTCTTCACTAACTTGCAAGTTCATTATATTCCAAGGGCCACCCAAACTTAACCCTAAGTTCCCTAAACCCTAAACCCTGAACTCTAAAATCTAAACCCTAAACACTAAAGTATTCATTTTGTCCTAGGACCTCAAAATGAAATTTGGTTGCCTTAGGAAACTCCACCAAATTGTATTCCCTTAAGCCATTTCATTTTTTCATAGCATATTACTACATAGATCCCCTTAAGCTATCCTATTACCCTAAACCCTAAATTCTAAACTCTAAACCGTAAACCCTAAAGCCATCATTTTTTCTTAGGCTCTTAATGAAGTTTGGTTGCCTTGGGAAACTTCACCAAATTTTATTCAATTGATCCATGTCATTTTTTCCTAGGACCTCACTAGACATAGATCCCCTTAAGCCATCCTATCACCCTAAATCATAAATCAATTTCTTGAGGGGTCCTAATATGACATTTCTTAAGGGGATCAAATAAGCTCTCAAAATTTGGTGAAGTTGCCCAAGGCAACCAAATTTAACAATAATAAGATCATGCAAGATTATAATATGAATGAGATAAATCATGATCTAGGCTGATCAATTTACGGTTTAGGGTGATAAGATGGCTTAAGGGGATCTATCTCGACTAAGTTCTTAGGAAAAAATGACATGGCTCAAGTGAATATAATTTGGTGAAGTTGCCTCAAACCTTAATGAAATTTGGTTGCCTTGGGAATCTTCACCAAATTTTATTCACTTAAAAGCCATGTCATTTTGTACTAGGACCTTACTACATAGATCCCCTTAAGGCATCCTATTACCCTAAAACCTAAATCATAAACTCTAAACCGTAAACCCTATAACATTCATAAATTGCCCTATATTAATAGTTAATTGTATTTTCATTCAAGTGACATGCCTTAGACATAAATGAGGCTTGCATATTTTATCATTTGTATTCAATTAGCCCATTTATATTGAATGGTTTTAGTGTATTTCCTAAACATGTATCTTACATTCTGAAATTATAAATCTAATGCAGGTTAACTCATATCTTAGAGATCACATGGATCAACTCAATAATAATCACAATCCACCTCTGTGCCATCCATCTCCACCAACTTCACCTTCACCTCCACCCACTTCACCTCATAACCCCCCACCTCCACCACCTGAAATCGATGGTGCTTGTTTGCAAGCATGAATCAATTCCAATGTTAGAACCATGCAAGATCAAATCAACATTATTCCAAATGAAGAATGTGTCACACCACCTGTGAGGATGATTGCATCTAGGATGCAAACCATTGTTGATGTTGTCAGGGCTATGGATGGGATCTTAGATGAGCATCGACAATGGCTAGAGGAGAGGAGGACTTCCAATTCTCAAAAGGAAAACGCAAAGAAATGAAGAGATGTAGTAGAGAGCCACAATAGTTTCTAAATTAAGACAATCATCTTAAATAGTTATGAGTTTATGAATTTGGTGAACGATGGATATTTTGTGTGATGAATTTATAAAATTGGTTGGATGGATATTTTTAGTGATGTGAATTTATGATTTTGGTTAGATACATGGATATTTTTAGTGACTTGAATTTATGATTTTGGTTCTAGATGGATATTTTTAGTGACATGAATTTATGAATTTGGTGGAATTTATGAACTTATAATGATGAATTTATAATAGTATATATTTTATGACTATCTAATAGATTGAATGATTTCTCATGTTGGAATATATATATATATACATATATATATTTAAGGGATTCTTGGTTCTAGATGGATATTTCTAAAGGACATGAATTTATGAATCTTGGTGGAATTCTAAGGAACTTATAATGATGAATTTATAATAGTATATATTTTATGACTATCTAATAGATTGAATGGATTTCTCATGTTGAATATATATATATATATATATATATATATATATATATATATATATATATGCGTTAGACATAAAATGAGTTTTTTTGTGAATGTTTCAAGTTTATTGTTTCTAGTACATGTACACATGTATTAAAATTGCAAATAGTTCTTAAATTTTGAAATTTGTATGTATGCACATAGTTTAGTTTAATGATGTATGCATGCAAATTATGCATCGTATTTTTTATTTTAAATGTATGTACATGTTAAATTTTGAATTTAGTATGCACATGCTCAAGTTCAATCAATGTATATGTGTGTTTCAATTTTATATGATCTTAATATATGTATACACATCCTATTTAAACAAATTTGCATGTGTGTTTCAAATTTAACTATTTAAATTGTCATTTTTTAAGTTTGTATGTTAATTTTGTATATTTTAATGTAGGTGCACACTTATATCTCATATCATGGATGATTTTAGCATTGATGACATCATCAATCCACCACCTCAGCCACCTCCCCCTCCACCTCCCCCTTCACCTCCCCCACCACCTCACCCTCCACCTCCCCCTCCACCTAATATGCCACCTCCAACACCTATTGCATCTGATGAGGCTCACTTGCAAGCACACATAAGCGATCAAGTTGCATACATCCAAAACCAAATCAATGCTATGCAGAGTGAAGCATTGATTCCACCCCATGTGAGACGTTTTGCATCTGTGATGCAAAACATTATGGATGCCACTAGGACCATTGATTCTGATCTAGATAGGCATCGACGAGACATAGATCAGATGAGACAATTTTATGTTGATGGTCTCTCTTACAAACAAATTTTGGACCTTAAAATAATGAAATCCCACCTAGCCCCCTACTTTCTTGACCCTGTTACTCAACGGCCCATTCCTTTCAAAAAATCTAGAATATCCATGAGGTGGTGCATACATCCACAGATGAGTGCAAGGGTTGATCCCCAATGCCCCATGCATGTGCAACCCCTTGTTGTTGCTCCTGGTCCTCCCATTCCCGCACATGTGCATCATCAAGTTGTGGTCTCTACATTAGGTTCTCTTAGTACACTAGCAAGAGACCTTGATCAACATGCTTCTGCGATAGCGGGTGGGGAGCATAGAGACGATGATTTTGGAGGAGTTTTTTATGGAGCTGGTTCAAGTACCACTCCAGGAGTGTTGAGGCTCATCCCCCATGTATGTACTAGTTGTCATCAAGTATGCTATGGACCTGATCAGGGCACACCTAGTTCAGGTGGATGTGGAGATTTTGGTGGTTTTTTTGGTCGCATCAGTTCATTTGTAGAGTTTCTTACAACAAACCATCACCCTGAGGACACTGCGACACAGGTATAAATATGCATCTATACGTTCATTTTATAAGAATTTTGATGATGTATATATCAAAGAAAATTTTGCAATACATTTTAACAATTAAATTGTTTGGTGTACAGATGACACTAACGATGGGGCAATCATCCATTCCACAAGTACATACATCGACACCAGTCCTACTCAGCAACCCTTATGGGGTATTTTGATTTCAATTTTTTAAATTATATATGAAATGATTTTTAACTTGAGTTTTAAATTTATAATTGAATTACATATATGATTGAAATATTTATGTTGGTTTAGGTGAGTCAATCGCTTCACATTCCACCCAAGGGGTGTCCACCTCTCCGCTATTAGCCATCATAGATCAAGGATGTGTACATTTGTTGTAAATTGTAAGACCTTGCCTTGTATGTACTTAATACAACCATAATTTGTTCTATGTTTTTTTTAAATTGATGATTTATTATATTGTGGATAATAAATAAGGATTCTGTCAATATTCTTGGATATCATTTTGATATTTTGTTCTATTGTTACTACCATGAAGGTGGATTGTACTCATATACCATGGAATGCAAATTGAGATTCTAAATGGATTATTATATAGTTAAAGTTTAGGATGTTCACTAATGATTAATGTATACACAATTGATACTTTCGATCGTGTTGGTAATGTGCAGGAAGGAAATGGTGTTAGTATTGAGAAGGAGAACCATCAAGAGTGAATCAAAAAGACTACTTCTGAGGATAGAATTTACCCTATCTGGGCCTAGGAATCAAGGGAGCATTATATTGAGGATTAAGGTTGTGAGGGCATTTAGTTAGGATTCATGAGGTTTAGGTCTTGAAAACCCCCAGCTAAATTTGAAACTCGGATGGAACCTTGAGTGGGCTTTAAATGAGAGTTGTTGGTCAAAATTTTGGGTTTGGGTGCAAAAGTAAACCCCCTAGGGTCTATACCATAGTGGTAGGGGTCAAGTGGGCATACAATACTACCCCTACAACATGATTTGACCCCTAAAAAGCTCTCATAATGAAGAGTGACGAATTTTGACAAGAGGATGGGGAGAAAAGATGGAGTGGTTGTCCAAATGCATGTTCTCATTAGTGGGGAAAGGACCTTCATTTATGGGAAGAGGTACATTCCATACCTTCCCATCCAAGAGTTGTAATTTGTGAAACTTCTATATATTGGGAGAGGAAAAAGGAGTGGGGTGTTACCCACTTCTCCTATTCGGAGAACTTTAGTGAAGATGATAGAAAGAATGAAGAGAGGAGAGAAGAAGTCTTTGGAGGAGATAGTGATCAAGATGGCTTGGTATGGAGAGAAAAGAAGGATAAAAGAGTTGAATTCCCTCACCCAAGAGAGAAGAGATAAGTTCTTCCTTGTTTCCTTTTTCCTTTTGTTTATTTGTTGTAAGAAAGTGGTATGTTGCATAGATTATAGTTGACATAGAGAGTAGAAAATGTAGATACAAGAAATTTGGGGTTATGTCATTCTTATTCATTTGTAAAAGTTTGAAAGAGACTCCATTCATTAGCTTGGAGCTAAGATATTTCCTTGCTCGGGGGTATGGCTAGAGTCCACGAGGCTCCATGACACCATTATGGTAGGGTGGAGAGCAAGCCTTATTTAGTCATATGCCATTCATTGTATTTCTTAAAATCAGTTGTAATATGGAAAAATAGTGATTGTTGTAACATGAAAGAAGGTGGAGAATGAGCAAGCTTTGTCTATTAGCATGTTATTCATTGTTGAAAGTATTTTCTTGTAAATCAAAATAACAGAAATAAAAGTTTTAGTTTAGTAGCATGTTCATTTATTTTTATGCTTTAGTGTAATAATGGAAGCTTAATATCTCATGGAATGGAGAAAAGAATTATCCTATGAGTTGTAATCAAAGAGATGGTCAATTTAAAACTAAAAGGATGGATTATGTTTTCATTTACTCATGTAAAGAGGAAGGATTTTTCGGTAATGCGAGTGTTAAAACTGTGGGTGGAGTAAAAACAAAAAAAACACAAAAGATGTATATTGCTCTTTTTGCAGCCCATCCAATGATAGGATTAGCTAAGTTCATGAGAGTTATTTAAGATCTTTATAGAATTGAATCGCCATGCAACTTACCATCTGGAATTATGACAACTAGACAGGCTTAATTCCAAGTGAATTCTTGGGTTGTATGTGAACTGGGTATTAAAACATAAGCAACCAAATTTTAGAGAATTTAAACATGCTGTCCCTCACGAAAACTGGCATTTTGCATAGATGAACAAGCATATTTTAGTTATTTGGATGGATGAAAATATAGGTGTCTCATTCTGGCTTCATAGTGGATATATATATAATTAAAATGCATATACGAAAAGATACATACCTAGACTTAAACTCAACTCGATATATTCTAGTAACAGAAATGGTATATCAGATTTATGTTATAGATCATATAAGTAAAAGGATCATACTAATATTGAAAGCCGAGCAAATACCAATGCAAGAAATAAATAAATCTAATACATGATCTCCTAGAACGCAATGATTGCAGGCAGCGTCTTCCATGGAGGCTGCACCAGTGTTGAGCAATGACTGCAGGCGGCATCTTGCATGGAGGCTGCTCTAGTGTTGAAGGCAGTATGGTCCAGAATTTTATCAAATAATCTCTCACATTTTTTGAGAGAAAACGCCAGTGGTAATACCATAGTTATAAGTCTAGTAGAATGGTTGGTCGAGTGAATTAATTATGAGGTATGGCGTGGGGTAGACGAAATGAGGAATTTTTTGGCGTGAGATAGTGTCATTAATAATAGTTGTCATTGTTCTGGCATCGACATCAGACCTGACAAGTAGGTCTAGGCACTTGTTGCAGTGTAGTAAACCATACTGTCTTAAATGCAAACATATCATAAGTTTGGCATCGGACTAGATTACAATTTATTAACTACCCCATCTATTGTTTGAGTGTTTGTAAATTGTATCCTTACAGGGTGTTAGTTTTGTTGGTCAGGGCATTAGTTTGATATCAAATCAAAATGTACAGCTGAAACCATTAAATCCCAAACTTGTGCCCATGGAGTAGTCGTATGCTAGGATATGCTATGAGGAATAAATGGAGCTCTACAAAACTCTTGTCTGACTCGTAAATCTACCTGCAAAGTTGTGATGGAAACTGACCAAGGCGAGTGGGTCTGTGATTGATAAAAATAGTACGAAGTAACTTATGTAAAGGTAGGCAACAACTACTGCCTTATTCCTTATGCTCTTTAATAAATTTTGTTTTGGCAATCGATAAACTGGTGTAATCATATCTTCTAGGCTAGTGTTCATCATAGGCAGAAAGTACGCTAGTAGTATTTTGAATATCTCATGGATTTAGATAGGAAATAAAGGTTCAAATTGATGTTGAAAATGATCTTGGTAGATCAATAGTAGAGTTGTTAAATGCTCCTCCTAGCTAGATACTGGTTACAAGTGTGGTGACTTCCGGTACAGAACAATGCTAACCAACATTCTAATTTATTGAGATAGGTATTTATGCACAACTATTGACTTAGATGAACCATTCATCCAAGTGACAACTATATCTGCAAACAAGACAACTAGCCTTTCGTAGTTTATCACCATCTCTACGAACCTTCAAAGACAGCCTATCACGTATGTACGCAAAGGACTCCAGTTATGACGTGACACATTTTGTAGCATTTGACTGGTATCCTTGGTTTACTTTTCTCTCACAGATCAAACCAGGTAAAACTCTCTTACATTTCAAATTAATTATTTTTGTAACCACTCCATCATCCAAACAACGCACTTAATCTTCTGTCTTAATGTCCCTGTCACTGCAGTAAAATTAATTCACATAGTGTGATCCAATGGTGGTGTGCTGGAAAGTTGAATGTTAAATATTATACCTTTAAGTTCAGAAGTTAACTCATTCACTGGGTGCTATCAAAAGTGGTTGCCCTAGAAATTACTATGGGCTCTTAGCTTTTCCAATTCTCTCAACTTTTTCTAATTATTTACCGTATTGAAAAGACGTCTCTGAGTAATTTATATTAACATAGTAGTTGTAACTGTCATGCGTTATGCCCTCTGCGGATTGCAGCACCCTAGTTATCGCTGTTGAAATTTTAATGTGATATTCTTATGTGAAGAAATTAGATTCTTATAATAATATAACTTTACTGTGGAAGAAAAGTATCATAGTTAAATAATATTACTAAGAAGACAGATTAAATAGAAATCAACTTAACATAATAAAACTAAGCGCTGGAAATGAAGGAGGAACTATATTACCGAGCAACGTCAAGATTCAATGTTAGCATGGGTAACGTTTCTTTTCCTTTATCAACTATAAATAAGACAGTGAAGGAAATATCTTTGTTTTCGAATCTAAAGAAAGTGGCGTTAAAATTTTCCATTTAAAAATTCCCAATCGATCCCTCTTTTTTTTAAGCTTTTAAGAGAATTCTACGTAATTCTCAATGTTAAAATATAATTTCATAATTCTCATGTTTAAGTATACTTTCAATAAGGGAAAAGAAATTACATTCCCTCTCCCTTGAAAAAAAATATATCATATTAACTTAAATTAAGAGTATATATAAAAATGAAGCTTCAGTAATAAGGAAAAATAGAATTTTCTTTTTGGTTTCTAGTAAAGTAAGATGGATAAAATAAATAGGGAATAATATTAGTATAATATAATAATCATTATTATGATTTTAAATTACCTTTTAGGTAAATAGAAAATATAGGTACATAGAGATTATTTATCTTTTGTATATATATAAATATAAATTAAACAAATAAATTATATATATATATATATATACACACATACACACACACACACATATATATATATATATATATTGGTATTCATAACCATCTTATTACAAATATTAAGTTATTGGTGATAAATTTAATAATGAAAATAGTGGTAATTTAACGTGTAGTACTAAAACAAATGTTAAGCAGAGATTTGGTTATTAGGCAATTCAGTATGACTCTTTGTTTGGATATTGGAATTATAGTTTGCACGATATATATCTAACAATATTAGTATCAAGGATGATATTAGCATTAGCATTACTTTGGTATTATATAATAATGCTGGTAATGGGGCCAAAAGTACCATTAGTATCCATGATCGATCTTAAGCTTGCATGGAGGACTAATATGAAGCATAGTTATACTTGGTATTATCACCTAACCATGGATGGAATTAGAAAACTATAGGTTGAGGCTATTGGGTGTCATTCATGTTAACACTATTAACAATAATCCCTAGTGAGATAATATTGAGCACTTAAAGGGGATAATAGGGTTGTTAGTATTTATATTAGAAAGGATATGAATATTATCAAAAAAGTCAATACTACAATCAAAGGTATAATTAACACCAAGATCAACAATAAAATAAACGTCATCATAAGTAATAGCAATAATCCTATTTAATTACTTTAATATTAGTATGGTTATTAATACTAGGAATAGTGGCAAATGTTTTTGATAAAGGGAAAAACAGATTTTGAAGGGATCTGAAACCTAGATACAAAAAGGGCAAGGCTGCAGAAAAAGACAGCAAGCAGCCAGCAAAAAAGAATAGCTCCACAACAAGACCAATCAAGATTTACAATTTACACTTTTCTTGTGGGAGCGAAGAATCATATCGAAAGGAGGCTTAGAGGATTTAACTGTTTTTTCTTTAACAGTGATCCAACCAACTTCCACCTGCGCTGCAATACCATCGCAAATTTCTTGAGAAAGAAAGCCAACAGCATGTGAAAGAGGAGAATCAACATGATTCCTTTGCTCAGAAAAAGACTTCACAGAAGATCCGCTAGAGAGGGAAGTCGAAACACTACCACCAGCAGTGGCAGACGTAGACTCAATAGGAGAAGCACAAGCATCCCCGCTAGATGAAACGATAGGAGTGGGCATTCCAAGACCCTATGTTTCGGAAGTAACCACTTCAGAAAAACTCAAATTCTGATTAGCTTTCTTCTCAACCGTATAATGTTGTTGAGAGGCACCTTTCCACCAAGTAGTTGTCTTAGTTTTTTTCTCAAATCCGCATATGTGCAGCTGCATGTCCAGTATTGAAGCATCGTCTACAATGGAAGGGAATCCCTTCATAATCCAAAGATTGGACCCAAGAGCCTTTAGAAGATTTAAGGACTTCAGCAGGCAGCCCTTTTGAAACATTTATTTCAACCAGAATACGAGCATAGGTGGAATGAAGAATGTCAGAAGATTCATCATCCACCATCAAGAAATCACCAAGGGCATCACCCACTTCCTCCAAAAGAGAGTCATGCTAGAGGTGAAGGGGGAGATTGGGCAATCTAACCCAAATCGGGAATTTATTAAAAGTTTTAGAAACAAGATTGAAATCAGAATGCCAAGGTTTGATCATCAGCATATATTTATCTTCCCAGCTAAAATAATTTTCACACAAGATTACTTTTCTGTCCTGAGCATTGTCAAATTTAGCAGCAAAAAATCCCTTAGCCAAGGGATAAATGTTAACTTTACCCGAAATTAGAGGCTCCCATTCGCTAGAAATCCAGGAATGCAACTGGGGGAGGTTGGGCCAGAAACCTTTGAACCGACAGATCACCCTATAGAGGGAAAGATCAGCAGCAACCTCCTCAATATCTTCAACTGTTTCATCTTTCAGCTTTACAAAAATAGCACTCCTGACAGGGATAAATTCACCATAATGCCCAAGCTTGGGACCCATAAAATTCGTGACTTTATTCTTAGGCCCATTCCCCATGAGTTTCCTACCACCAGACACCGAAGAAACAGGGCTAGCTCCTCCCTGACCACCGCCAAAGGCCATTCCAGATGCCTGCAAAACGACCCCACAAACACCAGGGACCGACACAGGAGGAAGGGAGCCACCAGACACCACAGAAGATAGCCCGACTAACGACGCCGCCGCCGCTCCAGCAATCGCGTTAGGGTTTCCATTAGCATCCACAGATGCCTCCCTCGCAGCGGATTCAAAAGTTCGTTTCCCGCTCGCCATTAGGAATAGTGGCAAATGTTGCTAACAAAAGAAATATATGATTCAACATTAATTATGTTAATCTTGTTTGAGTGAACAATAATGTTAGAGAACTATATTGGAGTATTCCGATTTTAGAGATCTTAAATTTTAATCTACGAAAATTTTGATATCACTATATTAGCATCAGAGCCCCACTGAACTATCGTAATAAAATGGCAATCTATAGCTATTAATAATAAAAAGGGGAGATATATATTTGAATATAGATTTGTGTCTCCATACATTTGAATTTGTGAATTTCCTTGATGAGAATGTACAATTCTTATCACATTTAGTGTTAGGTCTTAAACTCTTGAAATGTTAATTAGCTTAATTAAATAAATTTAAAAAATAAATAAATAAAAAATTATTATGAGTTTTCTGGTCGAAAATTTTAGGCATGAAAAAATTGTTTAAATTACATTAGCATAGTTACAATTATGAATTTTGAATTCACTATATATGAAATGTGCATGTAGACTTGTAAATTTATTATAGCTGTTAAATGTCTACATGTATGTCTAGGTTGATACCATAATGGGAATGGGCATCAAGCAAACATTAGATGTTGTGGCTACTCATGAGGCCTCTGATTTTTAGGTTGTTTAAAATATTTTCTACACAAAATGTGCAAACTTGAATATATATATATATATTAACCTAATTCAAGTATACATGCTTTAATTTTGATCTTGTAGGACTTTTTTAGTGCGACTTTCAGCCTTGACCCAAACATAGTTACACCTCCAGGAGGACATGCAGAGCAGGCTCCAAATCAAATGGTAAATTAAAAATTTTATTATATTTAAAGTCAATTATAAATTATATATTTTGAATATTACTTTAATTTTAAATTTCAAATTGAATATATATATTTAATATGAGCTAATACATGTTTAAATTTTTCTTTCTTTTATAGCATGAGACACATCTTGTAGTTGAGCATGTACAAACAGGTCCTGGAGAAGAGGGTGTGCAACCTCATAATATGGTACAATTAAAATATGATAAATTATAAATTAAATTGAATTAAATCATTTTTAATTGTAGACTTGTACATCTAATTTCAACTTTCTTTGTCTTGTTTATGTAGATTGATTCATAGAATTTAGAGGTTGCTTTAGGTGCACCTGAGCACCCAGACCCAGATATGATGGTAATTTAATTTTATGATAAATTATAAATTAAATTGTCATTAAATCATTTTTCATTGTCTTACATCTGAATTCATCTTTCTCTTCTACAGAGTGTTTCAGGTCATCCGCATAGTCCACATGGTGTGAAGAGGTCTCTTGATTATAAAGACAATACATGACCTAGAAACATGATTTTATGGGTTATATTTGTTTATTTCCTGGACTATATTTTTGGTTTCTCATGTACTTTGTTGGACTTTATATTTCATGGCTCAAATACTTAGTTGGACTTTAGTTCATGGGTTGTACTCTGATGGACTTTATTCCATGCACTTAATATATTGATTTCATACACTTAATATATTGATTTCATGCAATTAAAATATTTACATAAATTATGGACTTTATTATTTTTTATAAATTTTAATTTACACATGTACATTTATGCATTTTATGTTCATAGTCAAGACATTAATATAGGACATTAATGTGAAATTAAATAATTAGTCAATAAATCATAATTTACAAACAATAATTAATCAATTCAATTCATGTCAATCAATAATTAGTCAATAAATCATAATTTAAAAACAAAAGCAATTTGTTTCTACACCACAAAGGATAAAAATTTAAGAAATAAACAATACCATACATGATTAGAGAACAAAAGCATTAATAAATTCTACAAATAATGGCATCCAATACTAATTTATAAGTTGTTAAAACAAATAATGGCATCCAACAGTATTTATAAGTTGTCAAAACAAATATTGGCATCCAACAATATTTATAAGTTGTCAAAACAAATAATGGCATCCAATACTAATTTATAAGTTGTCAAAACAAATAATAGCATCCAACACTAATTATAGCTTGTCTTAAGGGGATGCCTTAAGGGGTCCTAATACGATGTCTTAAGGGGATGTCTTAAGGGGTCCTAATAAACTATCTTAAGGGGATGTCTTAAGGGGTCCTAATACGACGTCTTAAGGGGATGTCTTAAGGGGTCGTAATACAATGTCTTAAGGGGATGTCTTTAGGGGTTTAGGGTTTAGGGTTTAGGGTTTAGGGGGTTTAACAATAATGTATGCATGATATTTAGTGATTATACAATCAAATATAAAGTTTCAAAGTAGGAAAACATGCACATTTAACAAACAAAATATCTAGAATATCGATTTTGATACATAGAAGTACACAAAGTACATAATTGTGTATGTACATGTATTTGTAATTTGTACAAAATGTTTAATTTTGTAAGTATGTATGTACATATATGTCATCTCAAAACAATGTTTGCAAAATTTGGATATGCCATCTCAAGAACATCTCAAACTCGTGCCTAGAATGTAGTAGGTCTTCACACCACTTGATATCAAAAAGGTACAAGCAATATCAATGAAATCATCAAAACATACATATTTTAATTTATATAAAACTATCTATATGTACACAACTCAAGTACATGCATTTAAAATTATTCCACACATGTGTGTAGGTTGAATCCAGGCATCCTCTCCTTTTTGTTTCAAAGTATGAGATCAATGCAATGATGGCTTAAGGATACAAAAAAGGATAATAAATCAATTTTAACTATTAATGTACAAGCAATATCAATATGTAATCGAAACATGTATTTAAATATAATTTAACTAATAATTACTTATTTTTACCAAGTATTCCATATTGTCTAGGTTGAATCTGCATGAACTAGATCCTTTTTGTGATTATGCCTTAAGGATCTATAAAAGGAAAATTTAAATTAACAGGCACTTTTGAAGGTCTTCCACGATACCGCTCTAGTTTTATATTTGTTTCCACCACCAAATGTGAATAATGTATAATCTTTTTATGTGTTTCATAGTCTTCGAATGCAAGTAGACCATTCTTCCTTGTCAGGTATTTTCATAGCCAAGTGCCAACAACCATGATCGATCCTATTGGAAAACATGAAAACCATCATCAAATAAGTTCTCAAAATTTTCTTAAGTGGGTCAAAGACTTATTCTATAAAATTGCTTAAGGGGATCAAAAAATTGTTATCAAAATTTTCTTAAGGGGATGTCTTAAGGGGATCACCGTACTTGTTGGATAATGAAAGCCATCATCATCTTCTTGAGGTGCTATTAAATTATGTTTAGTTTCCACACAATGATCCAACCAATATTATATTTTCTCTTCATTCCCCTCAGGTGCAACAACAACATACACATGTCCTGCAAACAAATTTTAATTTAATAACTTGCCCATATCCATATATAAATAGTTTAGTATTACAAAATAACTTAATAAAGTGAAATAAAATGAAATAAATTGAATTAAAATTACCTTCTTGAACAAGGTCTGAAACACGGTCATAATCTTCAAATGTAAACACTTGATCATTTTCTTCAATAGTTCTTTCATATTGATCATGTGCTTGTGCATGTGTCAACGATCTTTGCTCCCATTGTTCAACCCATTATGTATTTTCACATGCTTCCCAATCTCCTGAGATACAAAACTAGTAAAAACATGCAATCTCCCTTGTCCAAATAGTCCATGTGCTTGTTGCTGCACTCCTAAATGAATGCCATTTAGTAGATCCACTGATTGTCTCACAATCAACTCTAGGTACAATGTTGTCTTCTTCAACCAATCAAAAGAATCGATGAATTGTAGAGTATTCACTCAAACCAGGTGTAGATAATCTTTATTACGCAATCCACAATCCCATGTGCATCTTTAAATTTTCTTGAATCCTCAAATTTTAATTGTTCTAGTAGAATTATTTTGACACATTACAAAACTCCATCATGTTCTCCTT
>VDFB02320793.1:0-39017 GCA_007258455.2 Sequoia sempervirens | reverse complement strand
ACCACAATTTTTTATTCTTTCTATCACAAATGATCTTCATGCCCAATATTTGTTGTGCTCGACCCAAATCCTTCATTGCAAACTGGTTGCTCAAATCCTTCTTCAACCTGTTAATCATATCACTATCCTGTCGAACAACTAACATATCATCCACATATAACAATAATATAATCTACTTATCTTGGTCATATCTCTTGATGTAGACACAATGATCAGTCTCTAGTCTATTAAAACCATGCTCCAACACAAATGAATCAAATTTCTTATACCACTGGCGAGGTGCCTGTTTCAACCCATAGAGACTCTTCTTCAACCTGCAAACCAGGTTCTCTTTACCATTTATTTTGAAACCTTCTAGATGCTCTGTATAAATTTCCTCTTCCAATTCTCCATTAAGGAAGGAATTCTTTACATCTAACTATTCACATTCCAAATCTAGAGCAACAACAAGACCAAGAATAACTCTAATGGATGACATTTTAACAACAGGTGAAATTTTTTTAGTGAAGTCAATACCTTCTTTCTGAGAAAATTCTTTCACCACCAGCCTTGCTTTTTATCTCTTCTTCTCATCACCCTCTTGTTTGATCTTGTACACCCATTTGTTTTGTAGGGATTTTCTTCCTTTTGGAAGCTTTACCAACTCCCAAGTTCTATTCTCCTGCAAAGAATCCATTTCATCCTCCATTGCTTTCTTCCACTCTTTACCATGCTCATCTTTACAAGCTTCCTGAAAACAACTAAGTTCACCTTCATTAGTTAATAAAATATAATCAGAGGGAGGATATCTTTGTGAAAGCTTATGAGGCCTAGCAGATATGTGAACCAAATGTGGTATGATGTTTTTAGGTTGAATCTCTTGTAAGGGCTCTTGCACAGTTTATGCTTGTCATTGTTCCTCATTTCCATTATGTTGTAATGGCTGGTCATTATTTTCAATAGTGGCTTCATCCAATGGTGGAAGATTTTCTTTTTGCTCCTCTTGTTGTCCTTTAATTTCAACAAATTTATGCATCTCCACACTTTTTTTAGTATTTTGAAACATTTTTCCTTCATTAAAAATAACATCCCTACTTTTGATAATTCTTCTTTTCAGAGGATCCCACAACTGATAACCTAGCTCATTGTTAGTATATCCTAAGATAATAAATTTCAATGATTTTTCATCCAAGTTGGACCTCTATTCTTTAGGAATGTGCACATAAGCTTCACAAACAAAAATTTTCAAATAAGAATAATATAACTCCTTACCGGTCCATACCTTTTCAGGAATGCCTCCATCTAATTGTGGGAGAGTGGTTTATTAAATAACAAGCAGTGCAGACAACCTCTTCCCAAAAATGTTTGGGAAAACTAGAATTTGAAAGCATACTTCTCACCTTCTCCATTATTGTCTAATTCATTCTCTCAGTTGTTTCATTTTGTTGTGGAGTGAGAGGAACTATTTTTACATGCTTTATCCCATGTTTACCACAATATTCTTTGAAGGCTTTGGAGCAATACTCCCCACCATTATCTATTATAATACATCTCAAAAGTTTGTTAGTTTCCCTTCAACAACCTTATGAAATTTTTGAAAAACATCTAAAACTTGATCCTTACTCTGAATAGGGAAAGCCCGCACATTTTTCAACGCATCATCAATAAAATCAACAAAATAAGCAACCCCACCTAGTGATTTTATATTAAATGGGCCACAAATATCAGAATGTACCAAATCTAATATTTTTGTATCCTTTTTTGAATTATTCCTTAAAAATGACACTCTTTTTTGTCTACCCATAATACAGTGTTCAAAAAATTTAAATTCAGTACCTTTTATTCTAGGAATTTTTTTTTGCTCAACAAGTATTTTCAAACCTCTTTCTGTCATGTGTCCAAGTCTTTTGTGCCACAAATCTGTTATAGGCTACTCTGCAACAATAGCAATATTTGACTTTTGCAGCTTTGATTTTAATGTATAGAGACTGCCTGTTTTCTGCCCCTTTGCAACAACTAGCGAACCTTTTACAAATTTCCAACATCCCTTGCCAAAAACTATATGGTAACCTTCATCATCGAGCTTTCCAACTAAAACTAAATTCATTCCAAGCTCTGGTACGTGCCTAACCTGTTTAAGAAATAAACTACAACCATCTTTTGTTTTTATTAAAACATCTTCCATTCCCTCAATACTACATAAATTATTATTACCTAAGCAAACCTTACCCAAATTACCAGATTTATAAGAAATCAAATTTTCTCTGCTTGGGGTAGCATGATAGGAGTCTACAGAATCTAAAATCCAATCAATATTATGGTTAGAAGTACAAAGGCATGTATCCTCATATGAAACAATAATTAATACCTCACCATCTGATGCAACAAAAGTAGTTTCTTCATTTGCACTTGCTAGTTTTTGTTCCTTTTGTTCTTGCTTCCAGATTCAACATTTTCTTTTCATGTGTCCCAGTTTGCCGCAATGATAGCAGGTGAATCTGCATCTTCTTGATTTTGATCTTCCTCTTGACTTTGAATGCTCTTATCGGTTCCGATCAAATTTTCTACTGCGATCGGCTAGGGCTAAGGCTTCTCCTCCCTAGTTTTTTGTCATTGATTTGTGTCATAGTTCCTCATTCATTAAACTGCTACTGACATCATTCATTAGATCACGAAGCTTTTTCCATAGTTCTGTTGTTATCTTCTCTTTGGAAACATTAAAATATACATTTTTAGCCAACTATTGACGGATGGTTGCAACTTCCTTTCTATCCAACTTTTTCCAATCTTCATCTGTCATCATTGTGGGTTTCTTTGATACTCCTTCAAGTGGCAGTTATTGATCTTTTAGAATTAATATATCCTCTATTTGGGATTTCCATAGGGAAAAATTAGCCCCATTTAACTTCTCCATGTCACTGGTTGTGACCTCCATGTTGCTCAATGAAAGAAAAAGCCTACACACACCAAATCTTCCAGCAACCTGGTGCTCCAATGCCAATTGTTATGAAATTTAAGCCTAAATAATAATAATAACAGGCCATGGAGTATGTTACAAGGATTCACAGGAAGAATCAATGTAATTTTTGAGTGAGGAGCAAGGTAAGGACAATTCAAAAGAGAACGACACCGGAAATAATATTCTAGTGGACCCAGGGGGGAGGCTATCCTATCTGCTAACCTTGATGGGCCTTTCAAAGGACATGAGGGTGAAAAAACCAAAGTGGTGGTGGGGGCCATTGGTGGGGAAGGAGCAAAATAAAAACCATGGTCTTCTCTGTTTGGAGTTAAACCTAATGGTAAATCAGTCTTCCCTCCAGTGTGCAACATTTATGACCTAGCTAAAGGTAAGTTTGCCATCTCTGTTCCTGATCTAATTATTGATCATAACATAGCCTTAATGGACAAAGCAATGGTTGGAAAATTTATGGGCCCTAGACCAAATATTGAAGTGGTAAGGGAGTTTTTCAAAAACAAGTGGAGAACCAACGACAAAGTTTCGGTTGCAGCACTTCCTAAAGGTTAATTTGCTTTTGAGTTTACTTGCAAGGAAGATATTTTGGCTATGAGGAGTGGTGGTCCTTGGGTTATAGGAAAATCCTCCTTGGCTCTAAAGAAATGGACTTCTAACCTAGATCTTTCTGACTCCATTTTTTAGAATGCTCCAGTATGGGCTAGACTTCTTGGTCTTCCTTTGGATTACTGAAATGAGGATGTCTTCAATGGCAGTGCCAACTCTTTTGGGGAGCTTCTATCAATAGATCCTATGACAACGGCTAGAAAAAATCTTGTGTTTGCTAGAATATTTGTGGGGGTGTCCCAAAATTCTGACCTCCATTCCTCTATTGGAATCCAATCGAAGCTGGGTATTTGGACACAAACTATTGAGTTTGAACCAATCCCTTTTGCTTGCTTTAAGTGTAGAAAAACTGGGCACTGGGCTAAGAAATGCTTGCTTAATACCAACAAGGATAAAGATAATCCTCCGCCTAAACCAAATACTTTTTGGAAAAATAAGCTTGATGAGGAGGGTAAAGAGAACAATGTCAACACCCTTAATGGAGAGTTAGGGAGCAAGAAGCCTGAATCTTTGGTGTTAGCCCCATAGATCAATGAAGAGGTGGGTTTTAAGGAATATTTGGGATCTCAGGAACCTCAAAGAAAAGTGCTAGATTTCTATCTTACATTCTGCCTCTGGAGGAAGTTTCCCCTCTAGCATGGACTCTTTTCAGGTTCCAAAAACTATTTCCCTGGAAGTTGTTAAGGATACCTATGAGAATTTGAGTCAAACTCAATATTTATCAAGTGATAACTCAACCTAGTATGATAATGAACTAATGTACACTCTTGCTTTGGATCAAAGGAGGATGTCTTATAAGGATTGGGAGTCAGGAAAAGAGCTAGAAATCCAAGAGGATACAGATAGAGAAGATGTCATCTCTCTATCTAAGAAAAAGAAGAAAAAAATAATCATTAGAATACTCCGAGTGGAGTCTCTACTAGAACTAGAGCTAAAGAAAACTGTGGAGTCACAAAGAGCAATCAAGGAAGAAGATCAGTAAAGTGGCTAAGAGAGCATGGGAGTTTTCAGGATATTACGGATGGTGTTCAAAAGACCATTCCAAAGATTCTCCAATCCCCTAGTAAAACATGAAGATTATGTCATGGAATATAAGGGGGATGAATAGCCTCCATAAGCAGGATGTTCTGCACAATTTTGTTAGGGACCACAAACCTGATATTTTTCTTGTCCAAGAGTCTAAAATTCCTAAAGAAAAAGTTGAAAAGATTAAGATGTTTCAATTTTTTGGAGTCCATGGAAATAGCTCTAAAGGAGCCTCAGGGGGGATTGTTACTTATTGGAATTAGAATCTCATTATTTTGGCATGAGCTTGTTGCCTTCTGCAGGATTTTCACTAATGAATCCTGGATTGTGATGGGAGATTGTAATACCCCTCTTCAGGATGATGAGAAGTTCAGAGGATCCCAGGTTAATATGGAAAGAAAAATGGACCTATTGGACTTCATTAATAACCAAGCATTGATTGATCTGGAGCTACAAGGTGTTGCCTATACCTAGTCGAATTGAAGAACTGGTAAGGACTTGATCCAAGTGAGGTTAGATAGAACGTTAATTTTAGATCAATGGTTTTTAAATTAATTTTTTCCTTAAAGGCCCTTTCTAGGGTGGGATCTAACCACTTCCGAATAAGTTTTATTATGGACCCTATTAAGGGGAAGAGGAATTTTCCCTATAGATTTGAACAAATGTAACTTTCCCATCCTTAGCTTCTTGAGGAAATAAGGAAATGGTGGAATATAGCTGTCCTTGGGACTACCATGTTCAGGGTGGCAAAGAAACTGAGGGAAGTAAAATTTAAGATAAGAAAGTGGAATAAAGAAACTTTTGGTAATATCTTTGGTATCAAGTTCGAGTTACAATTGGAGCTGTTGGATATTCAGGGAAAAATTCAGCGGGAAGGATACATTGATGATAACTAGGCACAAAAAAAATGAATTGCTTGGGAAATTTCATGATATTATAGCCAAAGAAGAGGACTTCTGGAGACAAAGATCAAAAGCTCTATGGCTCTCTATTGGAGATAAAAACACCAGATATTTTCACTTGTCTGCATCAAAACATAGGGCAACCTATGGAATTTCTCACATTGATATCAATGGTAACCGGTTTGAGGAGGATGAAGACATCAAAAGACAAGTTGTCCATTTCTTTAGTAATCTCCTTTCAGTGAGCGAAAAATTCAACCACAAAAAGAAAGATTACCTTTTAGAGGTCATACCTAATATTGTAGGGGAGGAAGATAATACTAAGCTTGTTGCTATTCCTTCTAGGGAAGAAATAAAAAAAAGTTGTCTTTTCTTTTGATGGGAACAAAGCCCCTAGCCCTAATGGGTTTCCCATGTTCTTCTTTTAGTGGTTCTGGGAAATTTTTGAAGAGGATGTTGTGAATGCAGTCAAAGAGTTCTTTGGATCAAGAAGTCTCCTAAAGGAACTAAATGCTACCTTTTTGGTCCTTATACCCAAGAAACCTAGAGCAGCGAAGTTTGAAGCTTTCAGGCCTATAAGCCTTTGTAATTCTTTCTACAAAATCATTTCAAAGGTTTTGACGTCTAGAATTCTCATAATTTTTCCTTCTTTGTTCTCTTCCCAACATAATGGTTTTGTTCCTGGAAGGAAGATCCTCGATTCTATTGTTACTGTCCATGAGAATGCCCATTCCCTTGTGGAATCCAAAACTGAAGGTTTTCTCCTAAAGCTGGACATTTCGAAAGCCTATGACTGAGTGGACTAGAAATTCTTACTCAAAATCATGAGGGCATTTGGCTTCAGCAATAGAGTCCTTCAGATGGTGGATCAACTTGTTTCTATAACTTCTATTTCTATTATGGTGAATGGGTCCCCATTGCGCTTTTTTAAGAACTCAAGAGGTCTAAAACAGGGTGATCCAATCTCCCCCATCTTATTCACTATTATGGTTGAATTTCTTGGAAGAAAATTGAAAAGATTGATTGATCAGGGGTCTCTAGTGGGACTAAGGCCCTCTTCTAGTAATCTGATTTGCTCCCATCAATAGTTTGTTGATGATACTATGCTTATGGGGAGATCTACTGTGGTTGAAGCTAAGAATCTGATTTTTTTTTGGATGAGTATGAGAGGGCTTCTGGTTAGATGGTCAATAGATAGAAAAGTTCTCTTTTCTTTTTTAACACCCCTGAACACAGACAAGTCAAGATAGCTAGAATCCTTGGTTGCAGAGTGGAATATTTACCTTCAATTTATCTTGGCTTTCCCTTATGCCTTAAGCCTCCTTATTCCTTTTGGAGCTCATTGGTTGATAGGTTTAGCAAAAATATCGTTGGATGGAAAGGATCTCTTCTTATTCAAGTAGGTAAAATCCAACTCCTCAAAGCTTCTCTTCAGAACCTTCTGATTTACGCTTTAAGTCTTTTTAAAATCCCTGCTAAATTTGTAGACGCTATTAAAAAAATCCAAAAAAGATTTCTTTGGTTGGGTGTTGAAGAAAGAAAGAGAATGCCTCTTATAGGATGGGATCTTGTCTGTAGGGAAAAAAAGTTGGGAGGCTTGGGTCTAAGAAAGATCATAATGATGAATAAGACGCTTCTTGCTAAGAAAATATGGAGGTCTTTTTCGTCTAATTGGGAATGGATAGATATTTTAAAAAGTAAATATATGGCTAATTTTGGTTCTCTTAAGGCTTTGCTACATTCTCCTTCTTTGCTTCGTGGATTAGCCTATTGGAATGATATGATAATAGGGAGAAAGTTTGTGGACTTAGGTGTTGGATGGAGTATACGAAGTGGAAATCAAGCTAGGTTTTGGGAGGATAGATGGTTACTGAAGGAGCCCCTAAATAATAATGAAAGGTTTATCAGGTGGGCTAACATTTTCAAAATTACTTTTGGAACCCAAGTAAAGGATTATCGTTGTGATGGGTGATGGGTGGACCTGAACTAGCTTAGCCTAGAGCTTGTTCCGATTCATTCCTCATTGATGGCTATTAGGATGGGTCCGAGTCAGCAGGATGACCTTTTAGTCTAGACTTCTAACCCTTCAGGCAACTACTCTATGTCTTCGATTGTCTCTTTGTTGTCCCTCTTTCAAGCCCCTTCTCCCTTTTGGGCTAGAGATTGGATAAAACATCTAACTCCTAAAGTTAATATATTTTTTTGGACCCTTCTTCAAAATAAAGTGCTTACGGTTGACAATATTTGCAAGCGTGGTTTCCAAATCCCTAATCAATGTTATCTTTGAAAGAATGAGGCAGAATTTGCAAACCACTTGTTTCTCCATTGTCTGTTTGCGGCTGCTAAATGGGGTAAATTTCTGGCTCTTTGGAATCTCTTGTGGGTGTTTCCATATACCATTGCAGACTTTTTTAATCAGTGGAACACCCCTTCTATGAATCCTTATATTCGAAGATTATGGGATTTCACTTTCCCTTATGTAGCTTGGGGTGTGTGGAAGAAACAAAATAAAAAATTCTTCAGGGATAAGGAAACTTTGGAGAATAATGTGTTTGAAATTTTTTTCAAGCTAATTGTGGAAAATTTTAATATCATCCCCCATCAAGAGAATATGATGGAGGTTGTGGTTTTCTCTCCCTATGACTTAAAGATAGCTAAGGATTGGAATATTAAAAGTGATGTGTCTAAGGCTTCCAAACTAGCTAAAACAGACTGGGAAGGAGTGTGCTGGAGTCATCCGCCTAGAGGTTAGATTAAAGCCAACTTTGATGGTGCGGATAAGGGAAACCCAAGGTTGGTTGAAAGTGGGGGTGTGATTAGGGACTCTAATGGTAATTTTGTAGCAGCGATGGCCATTTCCCTTGGATCTCAATCAAACCATGTGGCTGAAGCCATTGGAGCCTTTCAGGTTATTGACCTTGCTCATAGTCTGAACTTAAAAAAATTATGGTTAGAAGGGGACTCTAAAAACATTATTGATTGCATCGTAGGTAAGGCCCCCCTTCATGGACCATTAAGAGTTAGATCAAAGATGCTAAGTCCCTTTTAGCTAAATTTGATAAAGTTAAAATATCTCATGCCTTTAGGGAAGCTAACTATGTCAAAGATTTTTTTGCTAATGAGGGGGTTAAACAAAAGGGGTTGATTATGTGGCAGGACCTTAATGGTTTGGGCGCTGATGTAAGGGACTTAATCGACTATGATATCACGCATGGGAAAGCTGCAACCTTTTTTGATGATGAAGGAGAATAAGTTCAAGTACATCAACATCATTAGATTTGATGGGGCCGTGTTTATTATCTCTATTGGCAGTAAGAAGTGGCATGTTTTGTGGGTGCCTAGATTTGGCTGTAGTATTTTATTTCAGGAAATTTTCTTTGGTAGAAAAATCAGGGAGGTGAATGTGATTATGGCGGGAAATAGGAAGAGGGTGGAGTCGACGAGCTATGAGATGCATAAGAGAAATCTGAAGGTGTGGAAGCAAGTTGTGCATGGTGGGCCTCTCCCATTCATTAAAAAGCTTCATGGTCCTGATCCTAAGGCCATTGAGTATTTTGGTAAACATTGGAAGAATGGCAAAAAAAATTTCTTCGGGAGGAAGGTCAAGGTGGACGAGAACCTCATTGGGGAGGTCACTGGCATGACAATAGAGGGGATGAAATTATTTCATGACATAAAGTTCTCTGATGAGGCTGTTATTAGATTCCACAGGAAAGATAAGGAGAAGAAAGAGCTAATAAAAGTTTCCAATAGCTACTTTGAGGCTGATTCGATTAAGGCATTATGGAGAAAGGTGCTCAGAATGATCATGGAATACATTACTTTGGACAATAGATTCACTAGAGTCTACAATTACCACTTCGCCCTTCTCAATCACTTTCATCACAAGGTAAGGGTTTCCTTCCCTCACTATCTGTATTTTTCCTTGAGTAACAACTTGGAAGATCATAAGAAGAGTCCTAGGAAGAACCCAATTTTGCATACTAGCCTTATTCAGCTAATTTATGAACATATTCAAAATATGATGAACTTATCCAACCCTGTTATGAATTTGGCCTCTGATGACTATGATACTGAAAATAGCGTGTTTGAGGAAAAAGATAATCCAGAACCTAAGCAGAATGAAGGAGACCCTCCCTCCCCTAACAAATCCGGTAAGAAAACCCCTCAAAGTAAACCCCAATGGCTCTATTCTGAAAGATAAGTCCATTCAAAAGGGTTCCCTTGTTAATAAATTGGTGTCTTATTCTGAGGATAGCCCGGAGGAAAAAATTGAAGTCCCAAAAGTCAATAAGGATTCCTATTCGTCCCACCCTGCCACGAATAGAGAAAATAGACCTAGATTCCCAAGAGACCTTAACCCTAAAGACCATTACTTTAAGCAGGACCATGAGTTTCCTGGTGATATCCTTTCCATTGCTAGAAATGGAGTTGTAGATTACTTTAGGATTATGAAAGTAGGATTTCCATGAAATTAAGGACCTTAGCCTTAAAAATAGGGCTCTCACTAGTAAGTTGGAGGATTTGGAAGTTAAAGTCACTTCCCTAAATATTGCGAAGGGTGTGAGGAATGAGGATAAAACGAGGTTGGTGGTTGAGGATAATGAAGGTAAGGTCAAGCTCCTAGAGTTAGAAATTGGTAGAATAAAAGACACCATGAGAACTATTATGGAGCACAACCACATAATGGTGAAACAAAATTCCATTATCATCAGTGCTATGGCGGAGAAACTGGAAAATACCCAACAAGGATCTTTGATCGTGGACTTGGAAGATGATAAGGAAAAAATAAAGATAGAGGATGTTGTAATTTCAAAGAGGATGAGAGCTTACTTGAAGAGGAACGTGGATTCTACGCCCCCGAAGATACAAGCTTTGAAAAAGTGTACTCAGGATATGCACAACCTCAAAGTTGAGGCTGTTGATATTTTAAATTCCTTAGGTTAGTTGTGGGTTGTTTCTATTGCTGGTTTTTTGTTGGCCGTTGCTGGCCTTGGGTTGGGGGTTGTTGTAATTTCTTGGCTCTTTCTGTTTGGCATCCTTCTTGGTATGGGTACTTTAACGTTTAATATTTTTAATTGTTTGTAAACTTTGTGGTTTCGGGTCCTTGTAAAACCCGTTTTTTCCTTTATTAAAAAAAAAAACACAATAAATAAAATAGACAGCAAAATAAGATATTGCGAAGAACACAAAGATTACGTGGAAAACATCCAATGTGGAGGAAAAACCACGGGGCAAGGATCAATGGCTTTTATTATCACAAAAATTCTTTTACATTAGGAGCTCCATTCGAAAAATAATCATTCTTCTCAACAACAACACATAGGAGAGATCCATATTGGCATACTTATAAAAGCAAGAAAGCTTTCAAATGAGAAGTTTTTAAATAATACTAGAAGCTTCTATTCAAATTAGATGTTTCTTAATTAGAAATAGAAACATCTATTCGAAATAGAAGTTTCTTAATTTTAAATTTAGTCTTCAAAAACTAACACATATAATTGTGTGCTCTGTTTCAAGGTGTTAATTGTTTACATGGAGAATGGAAATGGTGTGGCTGGATATCCTCTAGACTACTTTGTGATTTCGGGTGGATATCCTCCGTTGGTATTCTTAAGGTGAAGTGTTACAATGAGAGCTAACCACAAATGTACTCTCGACGAAAAGTGGGTGCCAAACCTAACTTGACAATATGGCCCCACTAAGAATATCATTTTGTATAATGGTTGCCTTCTCGTGTAGTACATGAATGAGCAAGATGCTGATTCTTCCATTCAACACCTTGACGACCTACATATTGTTGGCTTCCCATTGATATTGAGTGTTACACACACATATGGCTAGTTGTATTAATGTTTTAGTTCTATTGTATTTTTTGAATTAAATCTCAAATAAAATGATGTACTGCAATATGCTTTTAATCAGTACAATGGATTAAATTATCTTCATTGTCACAAAATATCATTATTTTCTCTTTATGTGATTGATGTAAGTATTCCATCAATTTTTTAAGCCACATAGCTTCTTGGAATGCTTTTGATGAACTAATATACTTAACTTTAATATTGGATAAGAAAATAGTAGATTGCTTTTTACTACATAAAATTGGTTCTCAACCATGATAAATAAAATATATCTTGGTATCATCTACATAATCTACATTTCTGCATATCTTTCTTAAATAGATTATCCAACATTTTTATATTCAACTCCAAGTTGACATTTTCCTCTTCTCTTTACTTCTTTCTAATAAACACTATGAGGAGCTATCATATAAATAGAACTAGCAATTGCACCTTGGTGTGCAATGGGTATGCCGAATAGGTGTGGAAGGTCCATTAAAGAAAACTTAGGTCTATTGTATAGTTGTGAAAGAGAGGGAATTAATGATAATGATAAAGTAATTTATATTATACCTAATATTATATAATATTTAATATAATTATATTAAATATAATTTAATGATTATTATTCACAATACATTAATCATGTATAGTATTATTTATATTGTATAATTTCTATTACAACTATAATTATAATTTTTTAAAAATAAATTTGCATTATATAAAAAACTTATGTAATTATAATATTTTTGGGTAAGCATTGATAGCTAGAATGGGTTTATAAAGATTAAATAAAATTTATTCAAAAGTCAATATTGACTATTGAAACTTAAAACCTATAGAACAAAAAATATCTTCCTTGTTTATTTATCAGTAAATTTGAAATTTTAATCTTAATTAAAAATTAAAATAGAATAAATTAACTTGAATTCTTTGAATTACTAAGAGTTGTCTTTTATTATTCACATAAGACTCTACTCATTCCATTGTCTTTATTGTTTCATGCAAAATATATTAGCTCTAGGGAGCTAGCTACTACAATAAGAGATACATGAATAAAAGATAATAAGTCATAAAATGCAGCTTTGAATTACTAAGAGTTGGCTTTTATTATTCACAAAAGACTCTACTCATTCCATCTTTATGCATTATTTGATGCAATCTATGTTATTGATTATTTTTTGTTGTTCAATGAGTTGCTGCAATATAACTAACTATACAAAAAGTCATCTTAATGGAAAGTTCAAATTCATTTAAGTCTAATGGAGAACCTACTTAATCCATTTATGTAACCCTATCATCACAAGAGAGCATTTTATTCTCACCCAATTATTAGGATGGTGGCCCTGAAATTCTTTTTGAGTTTTGCATCTTGATGAGTAAGATGCGTCCACTATTTTGTACTCTGAGGAATACCTCACGTTTTATGAAACACTATACTAGCACCAAAACACCTTTGTTTATCCAACAAACCAATGCCTTTATAAGTTTGTTAAATCCACTCTTTTAAATTATAATTAATAACGAGTATGGTTAAAGTTCCTTGACTATGTCAACACAACACATTTTTTAGGACACATAGCATTCTCCACCACCCATTTATGGCCATTATGTGACAACAAAACATATTTTCTAAACAATTATTTTTTTTTCTCCCCATCATGTTCAATTTTCTAAACATTTCTATCAGATGCATATACATCAATTGAATTGGTTTGACACCTGTAATGTGTTATGCCATGTGTTAATACCTTCTTGAAAGCTCCACACAACTGCATATAGAGAAAAATGTTTTTTTCATTTTGGTTTTTTGGCTATATGCTATTGTTCTAGATACTTTATGTACGTTTTATGTTCAGAGGTTCCAGAAGGAAGTTGAATTAGTCTAGTTTCTGCTACTCCTGAATTAGTTCACTTTTCCTTTGTTAAGAATACTGTTGCACTCGCCACATTTTTAAACATCGTATCTCCATTACTTATGTCAAATAAATGTTATAATATAATGCAAGCATAGTATTTTTTTATTTTATTTTTTAGTTTAGTCTTGCAAATGTATCTGGAATATTTGGATTTTAGATCCCTAATTTTATTGTAAAATGCCATGTTTATGTTAATGTTTATAAAATTGAGAAATTTAGATTTTAGTGTAGAAAATTATTGGAAAAATTTGCGTGCTCATAATTTGATTACAAAGTTTGGGATCACTAATCCATTATGAGGGTTAAAATTTGAGAAAATTTAGTGTCTGAGTTTGATGAAGTTTGGTCAATTTCCTTTAAGTGTTTTTCATAATAAAATCTCATGCTTTATGTTTATTAAATTTGGAAAATATAAATTTTGGTGTAAAAAAATACTTGAAAAACTGCACTCACAATTTTATCATAAAGTTTGGGTTTGGGATTACACTCTATCAATCCTCATTGAAATCAAAAATAGAAAGAATTGGCTGGATTTGATGAAATTTGGTTAGATTTTCATAGTGAAATTGAAAAATCTAAATTTTAATTTTAATGCTAAATTTTCTGGATACAATTTTATCATTAGCAACAATAGATCAATACTTCAAAAAGTAGAATTAGCAAGGTTTGATGTCTTATATACTATCTTTAACCTCTCTTTTTATCTATCTTTGTCTCTTTCTCCTCCTTTGTCTCATTTTTCTCCCTCTCTCTTGCTCTCTTTCTATTTTTTCTCTCTCCACCTATCTATATCTTATCTCTACCCCCCTCTCCCTTTTCTCTTCCTTTCTCTTTCTCTCTTTCTCTCTCTATATGTTTATCTCCTTAGCATGAAATGGGTACATTGAAGAGTTCTTAAAGGTGAATTAACCTATCATTAATCAAATGACATGCTACCTTGAGAATAACCCCCCAAGGATACATGCCATCCTTGGATTGTTGACATGAAACAACCAATCAAAAGTTACTTTCTCTTTTCTCTCTTTCTTCCTTATCTATTTCTCTCTCTTTCAATATCTATCTCCATCTCTCTCTCTATCTAAATTTGTCTCTCTTATTTTCTATCTTTTGAGTTTCTCTCTTCATCAACTCTTTTATTTGTTCACATTTTAAACCAACAGTGGCTTGTGCATGAAGTGTGGTTCATATTTAATGTGGAGGAAAGTGGAATATACATCTGTTTATATTGCACCTCAACTACAACTGCTGGTTTTTTGAACAGGGGAAATGAAATTGCAGGTTGGGCGTAGATGAATACTCTAGAGTAAATAAACATTTCTATGTGTCAGAATTATTTATTTACCATAATTTCATTGAAGTTGTAAAATTTCAAATTATAAAATATCATAAACAAATTCAATGTGCAATGGGTACGCCAAAGAAGTGTGGAAGATCAATTAGGAGAAATTTTGGTCTATTTTTTGCATACATTTATGCAAAAGATGATGTCAATTGGCAGGCCATTTAGAAAATGATGTTGTTTGTGTAGCAAAGGTCTCAATGGAGAAGTGATAGCTCAAAATAAACTATGCAGCCACTTACAGGGATCCAAATGTGATTGAAATAAAACCTCTAAATTAGGAAGATAATTAGGCTCCATTACCAATAGGCTCATGTTATGTTTGCAATAAGGAGAGAGGGAGAGAGAGAGGGAGAGGTAGGGATAGAAAGAGGGAGAGTACAAGGTGAACCTTCTTTGGAATACATTTCCTCACTATTTTTGATTGAGGTTGCTATGAATTCAAATTACCATCACTTGACATAGACTGCTTGCCACTGATGCTTTCTCTAGCTACGTATTTTTCCATGGAGTATATGCAAGGAATACCATTTTGAAAATTGTATTTGCAAAAACACTAGATGCTTTCTCCTTCATAGGTTTTGTTTCAGTTGTGTTTGGATCTTTATAAGAAGATGTATAGTTGATTTGAATTTATCACTTCTCCATTGAGGCCTTTGTTGCACAAACAACATCATTTGTTAAATGATCGACCAACCAATTGACCTTATATATATGAAAGAAATAGCCCAATTTTCCTAATCGACCTTCCACACCTCACACCAAGGTGCAATTGCTAGTTTTAATTAATTTTATACTTGCTCGCTATTCACAGGAAATTGGCAATGTTTTCAGCTTCCTACCGGTTAAACTATAGTGGGGCACAAAATTGACGTCTACTTTTAGACTACAAACATCTCCTATCTAATTTCTTTCTGTCAAATTCAAACTAAAATCATGGTCTAGGGTCCAAGTCAATTATTCAACGTTCAATGTAGTTGCTATATTCATCGACAACGATCCAGCCGTTACGCTAGCATTGATTGGGTGTCTTTGAACGGTGAATTTCCTGTTCCATGCATTCAATTTTATTTCCACTATGGTGATGCCGCTTGTTCACACTTTTCACACTTGGGTCTTTTGTCCATCGTATATATAGGGAGAGTGAGCGAGAGGTAGAGCACATAGTGAAAACTGGAATGAAACAAACATTTTAAACATGAAATTTGGATTTGGGTATTGAGAGAATGAAGGGAATGGATGTTGAAGTGACAGTGTCAAGCTATTTGTGATGCCCCATCTCGTTGGAGCTAGTGAAAGATCATGTCTCTTTGCACTGGCCTTATGATCACAACAACATTCAGACCTGGTTAGATGTAGGCAACAATGTCTGCCCCTTCACGAATTAGATTCTGCATACTCAAGAGACAATCCTGAATTACACACTCCGTCGAATTATTCAGGAGTGGTGTGTGGACAACAGTGGGCGAGGAGTCAACAAAAATCCTACACAATTACACACTCTGTCAAATTATTCAGGATTGGTGTGTGGCCAACAGTGGACGAGGAGCTGACAAAATTCCTATGCCTTTCGATCTCGCCCACCTGAATGCAATTCTGGGGGATGGGCAGGCTTAAGTATCACACACTAAGCTCTGACCGGTGAATGCATTTTAGCCTTTTCTATTTTCCATTTTGTTTCACACTCAGCGTTGGGGTTACGATGTGGTGTCTTGTCGTCTGTCAATAACATTCATCCTGTGCATGATCTGCAACTGTCAAAGCAAAATCCCAACCAAAGCACACATTGCCAAGTTGAAATGACGAAATTGTATCCTGCCTTGATCATTCAAGTATTTGTAGTACAAAAAAGTCCACTTTGCAAAAATCCCTACAAATTTAATGGTCTTTGGACCTTTTTCTCAATTTTAAATCATATTTTACAATTTTAAAATTTATTAAACAATATTTAACATTTTAAATTATTAGTAAATAGGAAAGATTATATAATATTTTGATTTATAATATAGAATCTATATTATTAATATAATATTTCCATTTATAATTTATATCTTTAGTTTTTTTAATATATATATATATATATATTAATTTAAAATATTTTTAAAAGATAGAGTATAAAACCTTTTTTAAGATGTTTTAATTTTTTTTTAAAATATTTTTAAAATCAATTTTGAAAATTATTTTTCAATTTAATAGTAACTTTAATTTTTTTTATTGTATGTGAACTTTAAAAACAATGGTTGTTATTCACTATTATTATTCTACTTTCATTTTGTAATTATAAAGAAATCAAGAAGAGTTGTTGAATTACATAAAGATCAAGAAGAATTGTTACTAGACGCTATCTTGTAAGGAATACAATCAGATTTTAATTCATTTTTATTGTTTTAATTATAATATGTGAGTAATATAATCATTAGTTTATTTATTTTTTATGTTTTTATTTAGTTGTTTTAGTTAAAAAATAAATTAAACCACAATCTAATGGGGAGGACTATATCTATGATAACAAATCTTCCACTTATATCTCAACTTTTCATATTATTAAACCATGCTCTTAAATCTTTTTGGTTTATAAACAACACTTTTTTAAAATTAAATTTTTTATTTGTTTATAGATTCAATTAAAGTTAGAATTCAATTTGTGTTTTGTTAGAAATTCAATATGAGTGGTTGTTGAGCCATCCATAGTCTAAATGAAGTGGTTAACTATGAATAAAATTGTTACCATATTCTTAAAATCTCTCTGTAAACCACACCCAACCAAAAGGAACTTGCTTTGAATTCAATTGAAATCATTTGAACTTTTTTTTATAACACATCTATTTTCAATTCCAAGCATCCACAATCTTATAGTTTTTTAAATATATCCAAATGATTCTAACAAGGATCTTATTACATGCCTATATAAATACAATGTGATGGGTGCTCAAGTATTAAAATCTAGCAATAGATCAATATATTAGATTGGGTGAATTTTTGACACAGTTTGTGCCGAATTCAAATGAGCAACTTGAACAAAAATAAACAATAAATCTAATTTTAATTTTTGAACTTCATTTATAAAAATAATAATAATGTGCCACTACACCACAATTATATATGACCATCAAAATAGAAATCAACCTGTATAAAATAATTAAAGATAATTGTTTTAAGAAATAAATTGAAAAAAATAATTATAGTAATTTATATGACTCTTTTTTTCCCTTTGATTTAAATGTGAAAGTCCTTAGAGATCATCATATTCATTAATAATGATTGTAACTTTTTCTATTATCTCTCATGTCTAATACTTAGTGATCTTAGCCATCTTGGGTTCACCGTGTTGAGCTATGTTATTTGAACTTTGAATTTTAATGGTTGGGATTAATGTTTAGTTCTATCTCTAGGTTTTTCTATTATTTTTGTCTTATACCCTTCTATTTGGTCATATGAATTCTTAGGATTTTGATAATCTTATATATGATCGTTATTCCCTCACTTTATCAAATAGCACATGTCCTTTCTATTTTTTTTAGTTAGCCATTCAAGTGCATCATGTTGATATTGTATCTTTTCTTTTCTAAATATTTTTTTGGTTTCTTCTTCTAACAAGGTTATGATTTATTTAATATGTTAGAGCATATTATGAATATAAATATTTTAATCCCAAAATTTAAAATCTTTATAAGAATATCTATCTTGATTGTATCCCAATATTTTGCCTCTCCTCTTACCTCTTGATGAGTATACATGTGCTCTTATGATAAGACTTAAAATATAGAAGATTTGTACCTTTAATCTCCCATCGATATCCACTATTTCATTTGTTACATATTCACAAGTTTCTATCAAAAGAGTTCTATATTCCTTCATTCTCGATTATTGCATTACTATCTACTTCTTCTACTTATCTATTATTAATCAAGACTATGCATTATTTTTAAGTAGGTATATTGTCTTCATGAGTCTTCTATTAATGTAGAACACTTAGAATTAAGGTTTCATAGAAATAATGTAGTCTAATTTCTTAACTCTTGAATTTACATTCCATTTCTTGAAGATATCGTAACAAATTTAACATGTGATGTTCCTATTTGGATGCAGTTTAATATCTTAACTTGTTCTTATCTTGCATGGTCCACAATATCTATGTATGTTTTTTTAGGAAATTTTCTATCCATAAAGAGTCTCCTAAGGCCTAGGATATTTTCTTATGTTTTTTTGGTTTTTTTTGTCCATGCTTCTACCACTTTATCTCTATCTATTGAGTTTTCAAATATTAAAAAATCTACTTCTTTGGAATCAAGTTCTCCATACCATTCCTTCCTTAGTATAGAAGTATTGTGTATCAAATTTCAGTCTCTTCATCTTCACTTCCATTTATATTTTTAACTAGATTTCCTCTACATGTACCCCTTTCCTTCTTTCATTGAATGGCATATGAATTTCCCTTCTATTGCCTTGTAGTATTACTTCTTGTTTAACTGTATTGCATTCTAAAAAAAAAGCTATATTTCTTATGATTTTAAAGATTTATTTTGAGCCTTCATACATTTCAACAAATTTTAATTAAAATTTAATATTTAAATTCCCATCAAATTAACTCAAAAATTTTACTATGTATCAATTGAATATATTTATGTTTCATCCAATAAAGATACGTCATATGGTGTTTGATAGAGTTATAGTTTTCTAAATGCCTCTCAAATTTATTTAGGCATAATATTCATATTTTATTCTAAGTTTCATTGATCATTGTTAACTATATTTCCATCCAATTTAGCATCCACTAACCAATTGCATGATTACCTTATATCCTCATTTTTTTTTGCATTTCTTTCTTAATATTTTAATTTTTCAAAACATCATCCCTTACAATGAAGTATATATTTACTTACTAGGTTTTCTTAAGCATTCTTCTTTCAAATTTAAGGTTAGTGGTCCCTCAAAATATTTATTAATTGTAGCCTTAATGTTAAATAGATCTTACTCAAAATATGGATTTCTTGTTAAAATTTCTATTTAGAATGCACCCTTCCTACTATGATCTAGTGTTAGGAATTCATCTTGTGTAGCACTACTACTTCTATGTCTACCCAAGAACTATTGATTTTAATTCCTTTCTAAATTGATTCTTAAACTTTATCATATTCACATACTTTGTCAACTAATTTTACCAAATTTTCTTATGTTATATTTTTATGTGGATATTTATTTATTCAAATTCTTCCTTGTTATTTGGGTGGCATAGTGACTATATACCTTTATTCATATATTCTAATTATTTTTGGCAACAACCATTGTAGCACACTCTATTGAGGCTTCATTGGACTACTTCATTTTTCTACGGTTTCATTCATTTCTTTCTTGGATTTATTTATTTATTTTATTCAAGGGGTAAACGCTTTTGACCGGAGCTATGAACCGGATACAACCATTCAACAATACCACCCCAATGGGGTTTGAACCTTGGTGGCAAGAACAACAATGCCACCTATAAACCATCACACCATGCCAATACCGACTTTCTTGGATTTATTTCAACCATCTTTATTCTTCAATTTTCATCATATAAGCCACTTTAATGTCCGTAAAATATTCCTTTAAATTATTTTTTGTCTCCTTTTATATAGGTATTTTTTATTTATATTTTCATTCATTTTTGTAGTCATCATTAATGGCTTGCTCAAGACTTGACTTTAGTGATTGCAACCTTTTAGGATTCCCCCATTTATTTTTTAACCCCTAGGTGCCTAACCCCTCTTACAAGATGGGATTTAGTGGATGTTACTACCTATTTATATTACTATAATAACTATCATTATTAATATTCATGTTCTTGTGGTATTCTACACCCCTATATTTATTTTGTGTTTCTATAATTATCTTTATTATACAATACAAATTAGGATCTACAAAATGGAATCAAATGTTGATAATAAAATGTAGTCCTAAGGTGCATACCACTTATGTTTGATGAGTTAACCCTAGGGTGATGTAGTAAGATGAAAATGAGAAGAGTGTTGTAATTATCATGATATAACATAAATACTCAAATAATTTTACATATTCATTAACACCATTAGATATAAAAATCAAATATTCCTAGATAGTTTTTATTATAACTTCCTCACATATCCTTGTGTCTATATTTAGTAAGATCTTATGAAACATTTTATATTCTTGGATTTTTGCAAGGATTTTTGCAACATGGATTGACATTGAATTCTAATTTTAATTGAATCTAAACAAATGAAATTTTTAATTTTTAAAATGTGTTGTTTTAAAACCAAAAAGATTTAAGAGCATGGTTTAATAATATGAAAAATTGAGATATAAGTAGAAGATTTGTTATCATAGATATAGTCCTCCCCATTATGGTTTAATTTATTTTTTAACTAAAATGACTAAATAAAAACATAAAAAATAAATAAACTAATGATTATATTACTTACATTATAATTAAAACAATAAAAATGAATTAAAATCTAATTTTATTCCTTACAAGATAGTGTCTAGTAACAATTCTTCTTGATCTCTATGCAATTCAACAACTCTTCTTGATTTATTTATAATTACAAAATGAAAGTAGAATAATAATAGTGAATTACAACCATTATTTTTAAAGTTCACATACAATAATTTTTTTTAAAGTTACTATTAGATTGAAAAATAAGTTTCAAAATTGATATTAAAAATATTATAAAAAAAAATTAAAACATCTTAAAAAATCATTTATACTCTATCTTTGTTTTAAAAAATATTTTAAATTAATATATATAGAAAATATATTAAAAAAACTAAAGATATAAATTATAAATGGCAATACTATATTAATGATATATATTCTATATTATAAATTAAAATATTATATAATCTTTCCTATTTATTAATAATTTAAAATGTTAAATATTGTTTAATAAATTTTAAAACTATAAAATATGATTTAAAATTAAGAAAAACATCCAAAGACTAGTAAATTTAGAGGGCTTTTTGTAAAGTGGACTTTTCTGTACTACGAATATTTGAATAATCAAGGCATGATACAATTTTGTTGTTTCAACTTTGCAATGTATGCTTTGGTTGGGATTTTTCCCTAACAATTACAGATCATGCATAGGACAAATGTTACTGATAGATGGTAGGGCACCACATTGTAACCCCAACATTGACTGTGAAACAAAACAAAAAATGGAAAAGGTCAAAATACATTGACTGATGAGAGCTTAGTGTGTGATACTTAAGCCTGGCCCTGGGGGATGACCTATATCTACTCAAGACTATTACTATAGTTAATGGCATGACATGATCATCCATTTCACAACACATGAGGACATCATCGTCTGGAATTTCAACTCATTAATTCACTGACATGCATTTAATTTGTGCTGACCACCAATTTCCATTATGAATGGATGAGATTGATCTCATTGTCTTCCACTCTTTATCCACTTTTTTATGTTATTGATGGTGAAACTCAACTTCGTTCCCTCAGTGTAAAGATAAACAGTTACGATGACTTCAATTTTCTTCAAGAAAGAGTCAATTGTTGATTATTAATTTTAGTTCAACCTCTTTCAAAGTGGATAGGCCTTCCGTGTAAACTAACATAGCTTAGATTTATTATGCAGTGTTTGGTCTAGATATTGTAAGATGCGGAAAATTGCTTACTAATTATTGATATAAAGTACTATCGACTTTCTCCAAATCAAATCTGACATTAAGTTTGATTCCAACATCAAAAGGTGTAGATGTTGCTTTACAATCAAGCATTTTAAATTTCTTAAGCACATTGAATGCATATTTAGACCAAGAAATTAATATTCTTCCTTCTCAAACTTTCATTTCCATAAATAAATTCATCAATCCTAAATATATTATATCAAATGTTTACTTCAAATTTTCCATTAAAGCAAATAAAATAGGTTTGATCAAATCATTAACATATAATACAATAAAAAGTACATGATCATTATAATTTAAGATGTAAAAATTAGGACCTAACTTGCTCATTTTCCATCCATTAATAGAAAAGTGCTCATCTCTTTTTGAATACCAAGTTCTTGGAGTTTGTTTTAGACCATTAAAATCTAATTTTCAACTTACAAACTAGATATTCTTTACCATGCTTTTCAAATATTGGTGGTTGTTGCATATACATTTCTTTATTCAAATAACCATTTAAAAAATTACTTTCACATAAATTTGAGAATTTTTCCAAGAAAAATTAGCTACTAAGGAAATGACTATTCAAAATGGTAATTAATTTAATTTTGTAATTGAACCAAAAAATTCAATATAATCAATGCCTTATTTTTGTGAAAATATTCTAGCAACTAATTATGCATTATACCTTTCTAAAGACCCATCAGATTTAATCTTAGTTTTATAAATCCATTTTTGTAACTAGCAAAATTTTTTCCTTCTAGAATTGTTGTTAGTTCCCTAGTGTTATTCTTCATCAAGGAAGTATACTCTTCTTGTATTGCTAAATTCCTAGACTATTTTTCCTTTAGTTGATTCATATGATTGTAGATTTTCAACCTACATGACCTTGGCCATTAGGGCATAGTTAACAATATGATTCTTACGACCTTTCTTTCTTGAATACTCCTTATTTTCTAACATCAACTTCATCATTTTCTTCTAGAATTACATTTATTGCATCTAAATCATGGCATTTCAAAAGATTCATTATTGTAAATAGTAGGAGCATATATCAATTCATTATGGTTTGACATGTTAGAAAATTTATCAAGAATTATTTCTATCTTGGGCTCATATAATATATGGACTTTAGACTCCTCACTATATCCAACTAGAATACATTTTTCACTTTTCTCATTTAGCATTTTCCTCTTTTGTTCAAGAATATGAGAATAATAAAGTAGTATTATTCTTAATCAAGGAATTATATTCTTCTTGAATTTCTAATTTCCTAGTCTAGTTTTCTCTTAGCTTCCTCATATGATTGTGGATCTTCAACCTACATGACCTTTGAAATTAGAGCATAGTTAACAATAAGATTCTTAGGACCTTGCTTTCATGAATACTCTAATATCAATTTCATCATTTTCTTCTAGAGTTACATTTCTTGCATCTAAATCATGGTAAATTTCAAAAGATTCATTATCATAAATAGTAGGAGTAGATATCATTACTTGGCATGTGTACCAAAAAGCTCAAATTGTACATCTGTATAAAAGAACATCACCCCAAGGACATTTCATAGGTGCAAGATTGCTGATCATTACCCTTCATCATGTGATATTTTAATATATAGAGAATCTTGGAAAACATCTAGCATGTCTCTGTCTTTGCATTAGTCACAATAATAATATTATTTCTTGCATCAAGAATATCAAAACTCATGCTTTCATGCTCTCAATTCACTACTTAGGCATTCATTGCACTTCGTCTCAAGAATCCATTACATCACGCCTCAAATACTCATTACATCATTAAAACACATCATTGTTAACTTATGTTATACATCCATTTCATAGGGTTCTTAATGTGTCTTCGAACTTATCAAAAAAATCATTAAAGTTCAATTAACAAGACTTGATTTCAATTGAAGAAATATCAAAGATTCCACACATTACCATATCACTACCACAATAAGTTTCAATTATGCTTTTCACCATTGCCAAATTTCTTTTGTTGATATAGGAATAGGTGAACCCTTATATAAAGGTACAAAACTTCCTAAGATTCAAATGTTATGCTCACTCTTAAAAGATTCAAGGTTCCCCTTGTGGCCTCAATTTGAGTCTGCACAATTCATTATTTCACAAAGCACATCCATTAGTCTTTTTATTCTAGAACCAACCTTAGATTCTAAGTATTTCAATACACCATTGAACAATTAGAAGAAAAAAATTATTTACTTTCATTTCGAACAAAGCAATTATAAGGATTTTTTTGATTTTATTTTTCATTTCAAATGTTTTTCCCTCTCCCTCATCTCCACATACAAAATTTGATAGAACCCATGATGAAAACAAAATGCCAAATAAATAGCCTCAATTCTTTTTTTTTCCTCCTCCTCTCCTCCTTTCCCCCTCTCCACATACAAAATGTTATAGGACCCACGGTGAAAACAAAAAGCCAAATGGACAACCTATTTATGTGCAGGAGCTCTCTGCCCCCCTCTCCACATACAAAATGTGATAGGAGCCATGGTGAAAACAAAAAGCCAAATGGGCAGCCTATTTATGTGTAGGATCTCCCCTCTCCCCCATCACACTCTCTTTGTATTTACAGGAAAAGGAGAGAAAAGGTCATGTGTGGCGTGGATAGGAGTTTGTTTGCAGGAAAACCAGAGCAAAGGGCTTCTGTAGCGTGCACAGGAGTTTTCCTGTTCATATAATTGTGTGCTCTATTCAACGTGTTAATTGTTTACATGGAGAATGGAAATGCTATGGCTGGACATCCTCCAGACTTATTTCTAGTTTTGGCGTTACCACCTTTGGTATTCTTAAGGCAGATTGTTACAGTGAGAGCCAACCATGGATATCCTCTCACTGAACAGTCGGTGCAAACCCTAATTCAAGCATATGGCCCCATTGAGAATGTCACTGAGTATAATGGTTACCTTGACGTGCGATACGTGAACGAGCAGGATGCTGCTTCTACCTTTCAACACATCGACGACCATCACTTTCTCGACCTTACATTGTCCATAAGGCCTGTTGTTGGCTTCCCATTGATATTGAGTGTAATATTGAAGTTGACTAACTCAAAATTGGAATTTTGGTCTGTGCTGAACAACATTATTTTCAATGTTTTTTTTATGGCTGAGGTACATTTATGATATACATATAGCATATTTCAATATATTTTATTTTTATAGAATTGGATAAATATATCTATAATTTGATATTCAGTTCTACAATATTATAGTTCTATTGTATTTTTTGAATTAAATTGCAAATAAAATGGTGATGTACTTCAATATGCTTTGAACTAGTATGATAGATTAGAATATTTTCTAGTTGAATTATGCTTTGATTGTCACAAAATATCATTGTTGGATGTTTTGTGATTGATGTAGATCTTCCATCAATTTTGCAAGCCACATAGCTTCCAGGGATACTTTTGATGAACTAATATACTCAACTTTAATACTAGATAACGAAACATCATACTCTTCTCAAACCTAAATATCACAAGGAACACTTATAACATCCAACTTTGATCATGCACTTCTTTGGTTGAAAATTTCATCTTCCTTCATGGGTTATGTCACATGCTAGTTATTTGCATACTCCTCTTTCTAAAATTTGATCTTCCATTACTTTCTTATTGTTGCAAATTTTAGCCTGACTCAATTAGTGGAATTTGCAAATTTGAGTATTACTACATCATGAGGTGAAATTGCAGACTTTGTTAAGTGCTGATTGCATCTTTTATCATTATTCATTGAGTGACAATTATACATTTTAAAGAAGAAATAGAGTTTTCAGAATGCCATTCAGGTATTCCAGAATTAAAAGAAATACATAATTGAGCAAATGAGCAAAATAGCATTTTAAATGTTTTCATTTATTTCATGAAAAGACTCATATTTTACATAGCTTCATTTGATTTCAAGAATCAAAATGATATTACAACATTTGCATTTAGATGCATTTTCTTTTCAAATGAAAAGCATAAAAGATGAAATCAAATATCCACACAAGCCATGGATGTGACTGTCACAACATATCACTAATAGCACACTATACTATTGAAGATGCGAAAAAGAAATCACATTAGTAAGCAACATAATCATCATTTCCTGTTTTGGCCGATGGTTGACGATGAATGGTGCACCTTTGTCTTCTCGTATTCCGTCGACTGTAAGAGAAAAGAGGGGGTGTCAGTGGCTCTGATTATGAAGTAACCTATATGAGGCACCCACAATAGTACAACCTACTATTAATCATGCATGGAAACAATCAATCAAGTGAAGAAGAAATGAGCTGAGGGAGAAATAACGATATCATGATCATCATATTCTATTTTTATGCTAACATTGTTTGTTTCCTTGTGCAGGTATAGGTAAAGTCATGAAGCTGATCATTATTCGAAGACCAAGCATGTGGAGAAAAATGGGCTCCCTGGGGTGATCAGAGCTCGACATCTTTGCCCTATTATTCATTAAACGGGCCGATTTAAAGATTAAATCATCATGTTCATCAAAGGAAATGAAATACAACTGAAAGAGTAAATAGAGTTATCTATCGAGCAACTAAACCAACTGTGCATTCATAACGATTAGGCCAAGTTTTCTGAAGGCTACAGGTGAACAGTGAGTTTAGTTCACTTAATTAGTTCAGCTGAGTAGATTTACATCAGATATTGCTGCATAGTTTATGTTCTGTGTTTATCATAATCATATATGTCATGCGAGTTCCAATTCATCAATTCATTATTTTCACAGTCAAGGATAGTGAACAGGGATACATTATGCCTTAATAGAGAATTTTGTTTTGATTTTCATCATGGAAGAGTACATATTTAAAAAAAAGGGTTGTTAAGTGGGACATAAAAATGCATGAAGAGTACCATGATGAAGCTCAAGAGCACGAAATATAGACACTGCATTCAAGTGACAAATGAATAACCAGTTCCAGTTGACCGATAAGAAAATACAACTTTAAGAATCACAGGATAAAACTGAAACATGTGAGCTTTCATTGAGTGTAGTGTGCAGGGACAAATAGCTCATTCTGGCTGGAAGGATGTTCCAAATAGAAGCATGCATCAGTGTTTAGCTGAAGACAACAATCAAAGTAAAATGTGTATCTTGAATTATTTTCAGTGAGTTACAAGTGATAGGCAGAATACATATGAACAGTTATGTAGAAATTCCAAGCAATAGGAAACTGTAAGAATATCAAGTTTTCAATGCAATGCAACATTAGAGGGATGCAATATGAAATGGTCTTTTCAGAATGATGAGGAAAGAGCAAGCATAACAAAGGTGTTTTAGAAGGTGTTAATTATGCATTAAAGGAAATAAAGGCTTGTAGTCCATGGTGTTACAATGTTGTAATTCAATTCTCTACATAAGTCCAAAAGTAGAAAGTCAGTGTTGTTGTATGGTAAGGTTAAAGAATCCAGAAGGAGACGTGTGAAGGACAGTAAGTGACACGAAGAGAAGACACATTTCTAGAATCTCATATACCCAATTGAAGGTTTTTTAATAGTAAAACAAAGAATGTATTTTTCTGAATGTCATACAATCAGATGATTTTGTCAAAAGGAAACAATCATAAATCAGGCTCAGTTTTTATACAACTACCAAGGAGAAGGTGCAGTTCTGTCTATCTTTTGTCATTTACTCACATTTTGGGTTTTGAAACACGGCCCAGATTTAATAACAAGTCCCAGTTTACTCTTGGAAATTCAATGAGCAGCTACAAGAATGTCAAAATGGAGTACCGATTAACATGGGTCAATAAACTAAGTACAAATAAACACACAAATTTTTGTTATTCTCACCATGAGTTTTCATTTATGAAGGAAAATAAAGACAAACAACAAATACCCACTTGGGGTTTCAAATGAATGTCAGTTTTCCTTGTTTCCAGCTGGGTGTTTGGTCAAATTTATTCAAATTCTGAACAGTCGTGGCCATACGATGGTTTTTAGCAGTGATGCAATGGAGATGCTTTCTTTTCGTGAAATGCAAAATGCCAAGGAGATAAAAATGAATATACAAACATCCAAGTCATTCTTTTGTTTCAGAAGTTTGAAATAGACCATTGGTCATTTGGGTCGAGCCCATATGAATAGATCATATAAATAAATTTATAGTTTTGAATCTCGAGTACCCACACCCAGGGTTTACTTTCAAAATACAGAAAATGCAATAATGGAGATAACCCATATGGGTTTTTACATAAATACATGAAAATGCCAATTTCCTGTGTTGGGTCGAGCTTCAAAACGAAGAAGATACAATTTTATTCAATTTCCAATGATACCCATATGCAGATTCATCCTCAAATTTACAAAAGGGAAATTTCTTGTTTTGGGTCGAGCCCAAAACCTTTAAGTTAATGCTTTCTATGATACATATTAGGTGTGGCTTGAACATGGCCAAAAACTCATAGGTAAAGGAGAAATTATTTTAGTCTCTGAAGAATGAAGTATCTAGCTGAGTAGTGGCTTACCAAGTCATGTCTGTGGGAGAGTGCTTATAGCCTTAGCCAAGAGTTCCAGATAGCTTCCAAATGCCAAGACTTCAAGCTCTTTAAGAATAGTCGAGCTCTCATAGTGGGAATGGAACATAGAAACAGTAAATATGAGCACATAAATTGCAAAGAGGAGGCATTAGAAATTGTATCAACCTCAGCCTTAAGGCCATAATGGACAAGAATGTGAGGCCACGAAACTATGACAAGAAGCTTACCTTGTGAATAGGAAGCAAAAGTGATAACCCACGAGATCTCTCATAGAGCTTTCAAATGAAACTCGAGCTCATACAGGTCAACCGGTAGAGAACAAAGCACAGGGATGAAGAAGAAATTAGTGAATAAATTCTTACAAGCCGCGGCCTTAATGTTTTCTTGGCTCTTTGAAATGAAGAGAAAGAACTTCAATAATACAAAAACGAGCCTATCCACTGAAGAGTTCGACCTTCTTAAGATCATGATGAAGTTCTCAAAGCACATGAGTACCAGTTCGAGGTCCATCATGGCGACATGTTAACTAGCAGAGCTTATTTTCCTCAAAGTAGCGAGTGCAAAATGAATCATTGCTAGGGTTTGACCTTGTTTTGTTCGAACCCTAATTCCAACCTTATTATCATCTAGAGTCTTCGGTCAAAGCACATGGAGAACTTCGAATGGAGGCTGAGACTTTTAACCTTTGGTGTGATTTTAATCAAATTCTAAAGTCTAAGATATATGTGGGGGCGAAATTCCTATCTTAGGTCGATATGTAAGTCTTTTAAGACTTATTTTATATGCCTAGGTCAATGGTTAAGTCTTTGGGACTTATTCTTTGCCTTTAATGAAATATGAAGGCTTGAACCTTGTGTAGTGATTTAGAAATCAATTAGGGGTGTAATAATTGAATACCTCATGACCTAGAGTTGTTTTGTTTTGGGTCGGTTATCCACTTAGGGTTCTTTGTGTTTTAATTGATTTTAGAGAAATCAATTGAAGTCTTGATGAGAAGATAATGATATGTAATATTTTTATTATTTTGTGAGAAAATCAAAATATGGTAATGGAGAGATAAGAAGCTTTTCTTTTTTGCAAAAGATTTTTAATCTTTAATTGCAAAAAAATAGATTGTAAAATCTGCAACTCTGTAAAGCAGAATCATAGAGCAATCTATTATAGATTGTTTTATGATTTCTTGCTATTTTTAGCAGATTTTTATTGACTTCTTCTCTTGGTCGGATTTGAGACTTATCTTGGAGAGATAAGGTGTTTTTTGAGCTTTTAAAGCAAATTCAGCCTATTTTTAGAGGCTTGAAAGTGTGATCATAAAAGCAATATGCTTTTTTCTACTTTTATGCAGTTTTTGAGACAGTTTGAAGCCTTTTTCCTTGAGCTTTTTTCTGAGCTCGGATTAGGGTTTCTTGAGAGTTATGCCTTTCAAAAGACTTAGTCTTTTTAGCTCTCCTTCTCAGTTCAGAGGTCAGTTCCTGCTCGGATGCATTTTTGAGCTTGTGAACCCTTTTTGGTACTCAGTTTAGGATTATTCACTCTTTCAGTTTTAATAAAGTAGTCATATTCTCCTTCTCATTTCAGTCTCAGTTTTATAATAGCAATTTGATGTCTTTGTGGTTCAAATCAGAATCCTTTTATGTCTTGTTGTTATAAGTTGTGTTTCAGAATTGCATAGTTTCAGGTTGCCTGTTGTATTTCATTTAGGAATCTTCATGCAAAATACTGATGAAAGTATGTGTTAGTGAGATTGTGAGTTTCATTGTGATAGGAAAGCTGTTGTGAGTGTCAGTGTTTGAATTTCATAACTTTAAGTGAAATCTCAGTTAGATTTAGATTTTTTTTCACTTCAACTTTTATCCATTTTCCTAGAATAATTAGAATAATATTCATCATTCGGAGAACCAGCTCACTCTGGAGATTCCTTCTTCCCTTAGATCACCCACATCTGAAGAAGGCTTCCATGTTTCATTAGATTGCTGAATATTGCATTCAGCAAGGTGTAAATCTATTGACAACACTTATATTACATGCCACCCAAATTTGACATGGTCATATATACCTTACCTCATCTTTGTGTGACATGTAATGTTTGTTCTATCCTTGTCACTTCTCATCTCCACAAGTGGTGCTTGGTATTTATATTTCAAAAGAATGATTTATATTTAGATGTCATTTAAAACAACACATGATCAACCAAAATAGTCACATGCTTGTCACATGACCACATAACATTAACCACTAAAGTATTGAACATTAATCCCTTAGTATTTAAATCAAGATCCCATGATAACATTTGACTCATACATTTGCAATATCTTTATTGCTATTGAATATTAGCAATATGATCAATTAGATTAAGCCACCATGTAACCAAATAATAGAAATAATATATTTCATGGGCTTTACACAAGACTTGGTTCCTTTGTACTCTCTAAAGATAAACATTAATTATAGACATGAGATCAATTCTCTCATTTCATATCTAACTTATCTTGTTATTTGCAGATTTATAAACTCATCAAATACATAGATTTAATGTGCAATGATAAAAATAACATCAACATCATATTTACTAGATGTAATGCCCGTCGTGCAAACCCCAAAGGACAAAACATTGCACACATTTTTTTTTAAATAATACAAAGTAAACATGTAACAAAACATTAAAACATATTTACATTGCACATTATCATCATAAATATCGAGTCCTTTGGGGCACGCAAGGTCACATCGCATAACAAATCCATAACGAAGGATATAAAATAAAGCTAAGTAACTTAATAAATCTTACATCCAACATAAACATTACAATATCCATTTACAAAGGTAACATCCATGTATCCATAAGTATACGTATAAATACATTACATGATACAACCACAATGAATACCATAAATTGAATGGTTACAAAGGTTCATATACAACACATCATCGTTTAATACATTACATGTTCTCAATAAATGAATACAATGAAATCTCCCATATATGTGGGATAAATACATAGTACAAATAATTCCCAAAACACAAGATGAATAATTGGTACAAGTTCCATCTGAAGAACACTGTGAAGAATGAACGTTGATGGGGAACCCAACCGGTGCAGAGCACATTCCACCCGACCGCATGGTTTATAAATAACTCACCCCCCATGCTCAGAGGTGACAAGGAAGTAATCACGACCATGAATGCCATAAAACAACTCCAATAAAGAATAACATAGTACAATAACTCTAATAGCAACATCAAAGATTACATAGAACATAAACGCCAACACCCAAGAGTCAAGCATAATAATCATAAATCCATAAAACACATCACAAATAATCCATAGCAATAACCATTAACCACCTACCAAGTAAACCAAAGAGGCAATCATAATACACTTCCAGAGGCAATCAAGAAAACAAGCATAGGGGCATCTAGTGGAGAGTGTCATCGCATAGCCTACATGGGTTATCCTGGCCCTTCCTCCAACTTGAGGCGCTGACCCCCATCTATGGTTATCTTGGCCCTTCCTCCTACTTGAGGCACCGACCCCATAAGGTGACTCATGCAGAGCCGTTAACCTCTCCTGAGGATGAGGTTACGACTTTTCTGACCACGACCTTCTTAGTCTATCATTAGTTTGCGATAGCCCTAACACATAGATGAGGTATCCAAGATTATCTTATATGTTTTTACTACCCATCCCCCTAAGTTCTATTATTAGGTTTTCACTTGTTAATCTACTCTTACGTGGGTTATCCTGAGTCCTTCCTCCTTTTGAGGCGCTAACCCCCACGAAGAGCCACTCTCCTTGATACCCAAAACATAACCAAATCAAAGCAAGGGTTGTACCGTAAAGAACAAGACATTAAATCTTAACCAATGACATACGGGGAATTACCCATCTTGCTAAAAAACATAATTAGACTCGTAACAAAAACTCGTACAACCCTTTCAAAATAATGATACCAAAACACTTGCCACATCAGGGGCACCTAAAGAGAAAGAACATTCACTGTCAAACAACTCAAGCCTCTAGAAGTCTACAACCTCCCTAAGTGGGTTCCTAAAACAACCAGGGTTCCCACATCAAAATATCGAAACAAAAATGTAACTATAAAAGAATTCCCAACAAGTTCTCAAGATCTCAACTCAAATCAACGTAACACTTTTGCACAATGAAAGAAAAAAATTCTTTTAATCCATTGCAAAAACCTCTACTTTCGCAATAAAATTTTAAAATAAAGAAATTCAAAAATAATTTTAGACATAAATAAATAATTTAGTTTTATTTTCCATTAACCATCAGAGTTGAAATTCATCATTTCACCATTATAAAAGAAAACAGTATATTTCACATTTATATTTTATATTCCATGCCTTACAATAATCAATATATCTTCGCCTACATATATATAATATGTAAAACTAATTTTTTGTTTTATTTAATTATTTATCAATAGTCCCCAAATTTAGAATAAATCCAGAGCAATTACATGAAAATTATATATATATATATATAAATCACATTAATTTTTTTTTAATAAAACAACCATATGCTAAAACTGTGCGCACGATGTCCTTTGGAATGCTGCAACAGTCTTGAGGGTTGCCGTGTGCACCAGGAAGGGGGTTGGGAAAGGGTACAGCTAAGGCCGACCCTCCTAGCAAAACTTCGGCCATTCTAAATTTTTATTTATTTGTTTTTAAAATCACAGGCCCAACAATAATTTTGAAAAGTATAATTAACTTCACTTCAAAAATATATATATATGTATATACATGATTTTGTATATATATATAAATATATATATGTATATATGCATTAATATCTTAGAATAAGATACAAAAGGACCCAAGAAATATATACAGATATATATATATATATATATATATATATATATATATATATATATATATATATATTTAAAAAAAAACCCATTTAACAACATAATGAATATTTTGGAGATTCAAACAATAAATTTTTTTATAGTCAAATGGTAAAAAAAAAAATAGAACATTTTAGAAACCCAACTTAATTTCTTCCATTTGCTTGCAAACCAGAAGGATTTCTAAAACCCCCTAAGAATTCTTTTCTTTCACAACAACATATTTATTTATTTTTATTTTTCTTTTGAATCAGACAACTAAAGAAGTAAAGAAATGGAACCTGGAGCCCTGCACTGTTGGAAATCTAATGAAGCTTTGCTTGATCCAGATAGCCTTTTTGAAGAGCTCTCATTCCTTCTTTAGAATTCCTCCACCCGATTTCTTTGTTCAAATTTCTATCTAATATTCAATTCAGAAGAACCTCCTCAGAACAATGAAAAAAAAGTGAAATAATTAACCAGAAAACCCCAAAGGATCCAATATTTCAGAACTATTATGTTTGTGTAACTTCTGTCAAAATTTTCCCGTAAATGAAAAACTCACAATTTTTCTATTAAATAAAATTATGTCCTCTTCTTTTTCGAAAACCCATAAATCAAAATTAAAAGAAATTTTCTAATTTTATTCCCAACTTTACAACCAAAACTCAACACCCATTGGTCCTTTTCATCTTTTCTTTCTTTTATTGATTTTTTTCCCATTTCAAATACTTTTTGTTTTAATTATGATTTTGCAAGCTTTACTTGTAATTCACACAATTTAATATCTTTAATTTATTTATTTCATAATTATCCTCAACATGCTTATTTAATTAAATTATCAAAATACTAATTTTAAATAATTTAATTTACACTTTTAAATATTTAATCACATGACTTATATATTTTAATACAAACTGTTCCACCCATTAATTAACATCATTCAATTATTTAAATTACATCATAGAAAAAAACAATGTAAAATAAATACCAAAGGTACACTCACACAAGCTACTAAAATAAAATGAAAAGATGACAAAAGTCAAAGACGCACAATACCACAAGACAAGATAGTTTGGCAAACACGGGACATGGTGACTTCCTTGTCATCTCTGTTTCAACTTCATGCCCATTGGGTAATTTGATGCTCGCCCTGTCCTGCCAAAGCAGGTGGAATCAAGACTCTGTACTTGCAATTCTTGCATACAAACAAGGTATGTACAACATGTATATATATATATATATAAAATCAAAACACCACATCGTGAGAAGGAATTGTAGCATAGCAGGGCACTCGTAAACGAGTGGTGCACTGTCCTCTCACAAAAACTATACTAACAATTACAATATCAAATATGAAATAACATTTCTAAACTAACTGATCACATCAATTCATCATAATATGATTACTAATCCAGTGCATCATAATATACTATTCAAATCAAATTAAACATCATCAAACCAATGCTAACCATAATGTCATATCGCCAATATCCAATTCCATCAGAGTAGTATAATTGTAGCGCCAGGTCGTGCGAACCCCAAAGGACAAAATAAACAATAATTACAGCACAATTTTTTATTTTTTATTTTTTAAAAGTAAACACAACATACATGTAATACACATTGAATCATAACATGAATTTCATTTAAGAAGATTCATTAGCACATACATCCCTTGGGGTACACGAAGAGTCATTACGAGACTGAGATCCACACAACGACAATAAAGAATAAAACCAAATATATAATTCATAACAAAGTAAACATTAACAAATGTATACATGATAATCATTGATAAGAAACCATCAGGGTACATAAATACAACATATACATGATTAACTTAACACATTGAATATCAACTGCAAATAGCCACAAAAGGTTTAATGTTACATTACAATACAATATTCAAGAAGTACGATGATACAAAAGAGTTTCCAACATGCACGGAAACCATACAACAAGAATCATGATACAAATGAATAGATGAAAACTGGCTCCATGACGGATACAACTCTGGAGTCACTGCAACAGCACCAATCCGCACCTCTTGATCCTCGACTGGGGACCCAATGGGGTGCTTAGCACGTTCCACCCGACCATGTGAGTCCGAAGACCCACCCCCCGTGCTGAGGAGCTAAACAAGGAAGAGACCGCAACCAAGAACATCCAAAAAGGGAACCACAAGACTCGACGCCATTCAAAAGTATCATAAAATTCAAGAATTACAAAGACATAATCAACAACATCCAAGAGTCATTAAAATAACTTAAAATCATAAATCTCATCACATAAATCAAAGCAATGACCAGTAACAAGTAACCAAAGGATGATCATGAAATACTTCCAAATTAAACTGAATTAGTAAACATAATACAATTCCAAATTTCAATCAAATAATATAATAACATCATATCACAGTATCATAAGATACAAGATTGTAAATCAAATATAAATGAGATCATACAAGACCGCAAAACATACTAAAGATGTATTAAAACAATCATCATAAATCAATTTAAATCAATTCAAACTACAATCTAAACCAACTCCCATAACCTACTTCCAAAGGAACACAATAAAGTAAAACACATGGGCAACTAGGGGAGAGTGTCATCGTATAGCCTACATGGGTTATCCTGGCCCTTCCTCCAAACTGAGGCGCCGACCCCCATCTATGGATCTCTTGGCCCTTCCTCCTACTTGAGGCGCCAGCACCATAGGGTAGCTCATGCGGAGCCGATAACCTCTCGTGAGGATGAGGTTACGACCTTGCCAACCACGGCCTTCTCAGCCTTCCATTAGTTTGCGGAAGCACTAATGAAGATGAGGCATCCATATTTTAAATCTTGTAATGATATTACTACCCAACCCTCCTAAGTTAATTATTAGGTTATCACTTGTTTACTAACTCACTCGTGGGTTATCCTGAGCCCTTCCCCTTAAACGGGGCGCCGGCCCCCATGAGGAGCCACTCTCCCTAGAGACCCAACCACATAAAACCAAGAAACCAAGGATTGTACAACATAACAAGAATATTAGATCATAACTGAGAAGCATGCGAGGCATTTCCCATCTCGCTATAATACATAATCAAAGTCTCAACAATTCCCGTACAACCCTTTTAAAATCATGAAACCAAAACACTTGCCACATCAAGGGCACATAAAGAGAGAGAACATCAATTATCAATCATCTCAAGCCTCTGGAAGCCAAAAGAATGAAAACCCACAAACAAGGGTAAAATGAAGCAACATGAGTATTTCTCCAATAATTCCAACACAAGGATAAAATTTCCTCAAATATGAGAATAACTCAGAAAAGCCATAAAAAGGGAAGATTCATCAAGAACCATCCACAAAACAACAATGGTTCCCCCTCAATCGGAACACGCAAAAGAAAATCAACCTTCAATTCAACAAAAACACTTAATAAAACCAAAAGCCACCAACTGGGTATTCCATGGGAGACCTCAATTTTCTCCACACAAGAACCCCCTTATAATGGTACTCAAATCACCTTCATAAAAACAACAACATAGCAAAGACAACAATAATTGCAAGGCCACCAGAACTATTTTCAATTCAAAAGTAATGAGAGAACACATTAAAATAAGATCAACCACCCCATCAAAACTACATAAACAACTTTGATACAAAAATAAATCAGAAATCCAAGAAGATCAACTTCCCGCAACTCATCAACAAAATACAAGTTCCCAATTACATTGCAACACAAATTATATGACAAAGGATTCCTTGAATCAAAACTAACCTCCAAAGGCATTCACACCAACATGGATCAATCCTTCAACAATCAAAGGTAAAAGCATTCAACCAGGCATCCAAGGCACCAAATTTAAGAACACCTTAAATATTCAACCACTCACAACTCCACAAAAACACTTACATAATAAACAACAACCAAAAATTCAAATGAGAACAATATTTATTAACCAATCAATTAACAACCAAAACTAAATAACTTTACAACTTCCCCAACAGAATTACTCAATTAACTAAAACAATTCATGATAGCCATCACAAGTATTCTAAAAGACTTATTCATAAAGAGCACTTACAAATCAACCATTAAATGAATATAAAGAAAGTCAATTTTTTTTTTTAAAAGATTAAAATCCCATTTCATCAATAAACTATCCAATTCAAGAATACCCTACTCAATCTCTAACCATGCCCACACATTTAAATTTCCCTTTTCATTTATCAACATAATTGAAAACTACTTAATAATTGGGTAGTTAACTCATTATTATTTCATAACTACTTATGTCCAAAACATTATTTCCATTTTCCTTTCATCATACTAACTTAACACTCACTTCCAATATTAAATTAATTGTGAAAACCATTTAAGACCAATTGTCTAAACTTTAAAATAACAATAATAGCAATACTCTAAATACTTGAACTACATATTAGAAATTAACACCTCAAATCTTAAATCTATCTAAATAAATTTACACCCAAAAATACCTTTTAAAACCACTACATATCTATATATTCTAATTCTTTTCGAGGAAGGAAAGAAGAAAGAGAAAATATCTACTCTAAGAACCAAACAAGTCTACAAGACTTAACCTCATAAAACGGTAACTTATTTAATTCCAAAATAAATTCCATAATAAATTTCATTCCCAAAATATTTACACTAAAACAAGAATTAAATAAACAATGCTGTCATATATTCATAAATGGATTTTTTTTACTAAAATTTTCCTCTCAAAGTTTTGTAATTTAACAAGTCAATAATAATGATAAGCAAAAGATTTCTTTCTATTTTATTGTTTCCACTATAACTAAATTATGTTTTATTTTAACTAGAACAAGAACAAAATACTTACTGATAAAATTAAATGATTACAGCAACCAGTTAAATAACTGAAATTTGAATAAATGCATTAGTAAGTATATATACAAATACAAATATAAATATATATATATATATATTTATATACATATTTATAAAAGTAAATATCACAATATATAAATGAGACATATTTAAAAAGTAATTTTCGCACAGTAAATAAAATAGAATTTCGCACTTATAAAATTTATATAAATAAATTTGAATGGGAATTTACACCCATACACCGGCACGGCAATAGATGCCGCCCGGCCGTGGCAGTCTACGGATTGCCACCGCAGTCCAACGGACTGTCGTGGTAGCCGTAGGCTGCCGCACCAACCACAGCCGGCTGGGTGGTGGGTACGGCTGAGGCCGAACCACCACCCAGTCTGCAAATTTTTTTTATTTTTTATTTTTCTTTTTTAAAACAATTTCAATATAATTTTATTTTGGTGAACTTTGAATCTTAATTAAAATTTATTTTTCTTTTAAACTATCTTCACATTATATATATATATATATATGTGCATACATATATATATATATAT
>VDFB02320792.1:0-43090 GCA_007258455.2 Sequoia sempervirens | reverse complement strand
CTTTCTCCTCTAAGGATGTAATTAAAAATGCACCCAATGGTCCTCTCTACATAGCCAACCGTATTTATAACAAGCCCACTAATGGGATACTGATAGATATTTCCTATAGAGATAATGTGATCACCGAGGAATTCTTACTTTTGCATGAGCTCTATCAAGATCTATATGATAAACCGAAATCATGGATCAAGACACACAATGGTTTTTCTTTCCCTACGATAGGATTGATCACCTTACCATTGCAAATAGGACCAAAAATATTACATGTCACATTCTCCATCATCCCACAGTCGGACCAATTTTGTGTGAAGCTAGGTCACCCATGGCTTCGATCCATGAAAGCTATCCCTTTGGTTGTACATAAATGCTTAAATTTTCCTTTTGACAATGAAATAGTCACTGTTCACCACAGTGGCTTCAACCCTTTGTCATCTAAAGGAAAATTTTCCTTAGATTCCTTTTGGCCCAAGCCCATGGAACCAATAAAACCATGAGAAGACTTCTTTTTCCTATCCTACCAAAAATTCATAGCAAAGAAAATAGTTGAACTATCTCTCCAAAACATGCCCCCATCAACCTTTGAACCTACCATCCTTGACAAAACCATGCTTGAACCTAAAGAAGTTCCAAACAACCAAGACCAACCTAAGACAGAACCTTCACCTACATCTTACAAGCGACCAAGAGATAATGAAAACAACCCCGTCACACCTCCTAAAATCAAACAAGTATACAAAGTCAAAGAGAAAGTGGTTGAACAACCTCTCATGGTTCCTTTCGTTCCTACCCTTAGGGAAGAAAATAAACCTATGGTTGATCAACCCACTCCTACACAAACACAACTTGAAAAGAAATAGAGGTGCTAAAGAGTGTAGGCATAGACGCTGTGCCCTTGCTCATAGGTTACATGGAGAGTTAAACAAAAAAAATCAAGATCCGAACTTGATTGAGGCAATGCATGATGACCCTCCTCCCCAACTAAAATGAAAACAACCCAATACAACAACCACAATAAAGGTTAAAGAATATTATTGGACATTATCATTCAGCCTCATTTTATTTGGTAGCTTGGATGAAATGATGACGAAAGGTTTTCTAAAATTCGGCAGAGAAGAGGTGCGCAATAAATTAGATACTTTGTTTTCCTCTTCCATGGAAAGCTTTAAGATGAAAAATCCTCCTACAAAGAGTGTTAGACCTAGTATTTTCCCTGGTTGGCACTCTCTCTCTCTTATCACTTAGCTAGTTTCCTACCTTGGTGTACAATGAACATGGGATTGGGGTGGATGACCCTGCTCATGGGATTACGACTTCGCGTATTTGCCTTACTACTCTTTGCATTGCTTCTTTCGCCTTTTTATTTTGTGTGATTGCATTGTGTGATGTAGATCCCTCTGGAGTGTTTTTTGTTTGATGTTCTCTCTCTCTCTCTCTTTGACCACGACATTCCTCTATTTGTACCTTCTTTCTTCTTTATGTCGTAAATCTTTTCACTTTTTTTTTTATCTTTTCATTTTCTTGTATTTTCCTTTTGGGGATGAAGCAAGGCATCAAGACATTTATGTCTCTTCCATGATGACCACTAAAGCTTTTCCTTTGCTTTTCTTTATCTCTTTTTCTTTGTCTTGTGTTTTCCTTTTGGGGATGACGCAAGGCATCGAGACATTCATGTCTCTTCCATGTTGACTTGAAAGGTTTTTCTTTATTTTTTCTCTCTTCGTGTCATTCTTCTAGTTCTATGTGTATTTGGGGGATGATGACAATTCTAAGCTCTCTAAAAACATTGCAGGAAAGAACATATTGACCCAAAATCCATAGATCCCTTATGTGTTTGGTATTTTCATTTTGGGGGCAACCCCTCTCTTTTCTTTTTCTCTTACATGATGCAACTTTACTTGGAAACATATGAGTTGGCATAGGTCTTTCCAAGTTGGCTCTCATCTCTTATTTATTTGCATTTTTCAATTGCTACTTTAAAGTAATTGCTCACATCATGGTGTTTAGCAATTCCTTTAAAGTGGGGACATACATTGGCATTATTCTTTTACAATTTTTTCTTTCTCTTGGTTCATGGTGAAATTTTCTTACTTCATATGATGCGTTTGTCACTTTGTGGATGACATTGGGTGTGATTTCCTTCAAGAGTGTGATTTCTCTTAGTATATTACATTCCTCTTAGTGGCTTGATGCGACACACTTCATCCCCTAAGTTGTGAATTTTCTATTCTTTGATTGGTCCTCTCTTGGAGACATTAGGCACAATGTTCCCTAAGTTAAAGACCTCGCATGAACTAAGCAAGAATCCTTTGAACATTTCCTATTTCACATTTTTCATTATATGGCCACCTTGCATAACACAACTTGCATTCCTATAGAGCTATCATGTTTGTTCATGAGCTCCAAGCATATGAAGTTTTTCTTGTCAAATGAAGCTCGAAAATCATTTTTTGTGTGGCGCCTTATTAAATTTATCAGGGTGTATAACTTTGGTATGGTTTGAGCGAGAAGCCCGACCAAGGCATGACTTTCCCCATAGCCACTTACATGTGTGTGTGAGTGCATACCAGCCATGAGTGTATGTTTCTCACCTTTTAGGATTTCTCACCCAAAAAATAGCCAGGAGTTCCATTGCCTTAGAGTGAGTATGCATTTTTCGAACAAATAGCCTAGATTTGATCCACATTGGGATGGACAAATGATCAAAACTTGATTCTATTCTCTTTTATTTTATCTTCTCTCTTTTCCATCTTTGGTAGTGTATGCTTGTGCTTTGTTGTTGTTCTTTATATCATTCTTAGGTGTGTTCTTTTGTGCCTATGTTGGTTTGCCATGGGATCTTGATCACCCATCTTGATCATTATCGTCTCATCTTATTGGCATTGGTACATTTGAACCCCTCTTGATGCGAGATTTTCTACTTTAGTGTGAGTTTGAAGTAGGTTCATCCTCTCACTAAAGTGGGGGATAAATATAGTGTTTAGAAATAATGTGCACTATTTTCTATAATAGTTGAAATTTTTTTGTATTACATATTTTTTTATAATCAATTAAAAGAAATATTTGTAACAAATTCAATTTTGAGGAATTTGTAGTTAATTATTCCCTTTGCTTATATAAAATGGGTTTGAAAAAAATTTGGTTGTTCATTTATTTCATTCATACACATTAAAATAAGAAGTTAGTGTCCACTTATATTATAAATGCATTGTTGGTCTTACATAAAAGGTTCATATTGTAGAAAAAAAAAATTGTGTTAAGTAAAGGAGCTACATATGAGAAAATATAAAATTTCAATAAAATGGGAGAATCATTCGATGCAATAGTATACAAATGTCAATCGTGCATTTATACACTATGAATTTTTGAATATATTAGGTTGGAATTTCTTTCTGTAAAGCATATACTATGAAGATGGTAAGGAAAAAATAGATTAAAATTTAATGTAGAGAAGGTTGCATTGACAATTGTGTACCTAAACTTATTATCATGACAGTAGATGTAGTTGGGACTTTTATTTTTTTCCTAATAATTATGTATGAGTTATTTTTCATGTTCTTGAATATCTATAAAAAAATGGTAGTTATATTGAAAGATCCTTTATTGATTTAACTCTAGATATAGTTGTAAAATTTAAGTCTTGCTTTTATGTTTTTGATAAGATAAGCAACATTTATAGGGTGTTATACCCATACACAAAAGGTCCCAAGTGTAGAGAGTTCAACGAAAAAGTAAACTAGGGTCACATGCCATAAATAGACTATTGACAATGAATAGATAGCAAAAATACAATAGAGTAATATTCAAAAGTAAAACTATCAACAAGAAAGACACCCCGCTTGGGAATATTTTATCATTCCTCCATGAGGAATTTGAAGACATCCTGCTTTTGTTGGCTCAAGTTGGGATTTTTTGTCTTCACATGCTTCTTTATCTCTTCTTGTAGCATAGAGCTGAGAGTTAGAGGAGAGTGGTGTATGACTTTAGGGGTGAAACAAGAGAGGCCATTAAGATTCCTTTCCAAAAATTTAACCCTAGTCAAAAGGACCATGAAGTTTTGGGTAGTCTTCTCACACTTAAGGAAATTATCCCCCTTGTGTCATTTTGTGGGGGTGGAACCCTCCAATTCATTTAGCATTGCATTGAATTCAAGGAATAGGCTAGATTCATCAGTATACTCCTTTACTTCCTCTGCATCATCATGATTGTTGTTTTCCTCATCCCTCTTTCCCTACTCAAAGCCACTAAAGATCTCATCAATATTAATATCAGGGGCTTGCTTACTTGCCAACCTATAGGATCTCCACCCACTAGGTTTCTCAACATCAGTAGTAGGGTCGAGTTCTCTTACATTCTCCTCTTTTTTCACATTTTTAGTATTAACATCAATCTCCTCCTCATCAGAAGTAGCTTCTTCAACATAGAAGTTTACAGTGGTTTTCTTATTCCTTTTGTTTGGGAGCCTCTTTCACAATAGCATTAGGTATTTTTAAAATATTTTTGGGGGTGGTGTGTTTGAGTTCACACAACCCAATAGTAGCAAATTTTTGGCTAAAGGCTTTATGGATTTTATCATGCTTAGGTTGCTTAGTCGTGGGTTTTGGATTAGGGCCAAAAGTAGCATGTTTGATAAGTAGAGTCAACTTTATTTTAGGAGTAGGTTTGAAATTTTCCTCATTACAAGGGTTTTAGGGCTTTCAAGAGTAGGAGGAATGGCAAAGGGTTCTTCCACCAGAATAGCCCTAATACACATGGGGGGGAAAACATAAGGTGAAAATGGTATTGTAGTCAAATAAAGTTGCACCCTTGCTAAGCTATTAATTGTAGTGACCTATTGACACATGGGAACACTTCGAGGTTGTGGGTGACCTAGGAATGAAGTGGACCTCTAGATTATGGGCTGGTTCCCCCTAAGATAACTTGAGAAAAACTAAAATAATGATAAGGAAAAGAGTAGGAAGGATAGACTTGAAATTCAAAACCTATCACTAACAAGTGATACACCAAAGATAAAATATGACAATACTATAGAAACTTCACAGAAAATATCAATAGAGCTAAACAATCTCACAACACTGAGATTTATGTTTATGAAAGTGAGTCTATGTAAGGTTCCAGCTGTTCTAATGCTTAACACAAGGAAAACAAAGATGTTTTCATAGATATAAATGCAATAGAAAGAGATCACTAACATAAACCTGCATTATGACATAATATTCTTTGCATCCAGTACTGAATGAATTTGATAAAATGAAGGATTACACAGAATTTTATCATAAAACTCACAACCAATACTAAACAGCAAAGAAAATTGGTGAAGGAAATGACTTTCTATTGAGAAAATAAGGAGTCTTTGTATTACAAACCTGTAGTATTCATACAAAAAATGAATTACAAAGTCTGGATAATTCTTTTTTGGGCAATCTCTTGACCAAGAACTCTCTTACAAAAAGGAAAAAACTGCCATATATACAACAAAAACCTAAAAGTGTCAGCCCCTACCCTAGGGTTTACAAAAATAAGTCGGTGCACGGACATGTCATTATAGAAACATTTTGGAATGAAGTTAACGAGGCATTAAATGTGCATACCCTGCTCATGTCGATGAAAGCTTGCTCCTAGGCATGGCCTTCAGATTTTTTACAATGACCGCATTAACTCTAGCCCTCGTGTCCACCCTCAAGACTTCGTCAGAGCTGCTTTGAATGCTTCGCGACATAAGTTCATTAATGTAGGTACTTTTCCAACCGACATCCCGGTGTTATCATGACTCCGACCTCTTCCTTGACTCTCTCTTGCCCTGATCTTTCACGAGTTGACCCCCTTCAAAAATGACATTGAATTTACCCTATTAGATTCAAATTCCATTGCTTCACCGAGCTGACCCATGCTGAGTACATTTTGTCGATCTTTCTTTATAGGGGGAGTCAATCAATCAAACTACCCATGACCGTCTTTAGCTCCTTTTGATTGGTTGAACTCACGCCACGTAGATTCCCAGACAGTCAAAAGATCACTTCATTAGAATGCGTAATCGGTGAGACACTAGTGTGTCTCCCCAATGCGATTATTTCCTTCCAACGATTATCGGCAGAAATTTGCTATGGAAGCCGGTCATGACTTCTATTGGTCATGCCGATATTCCCTTCTATCGTCAGAATTCATCACTATGGCTAGACTTTATCTTTGAAGGAAAACTCTATACCGTGAGATACCTTTGATGTTTTCCGAAGCTCGAACCTTACATTGAAGTCGGAATCGGATGAGAGAACAAAATAGGACAACCCGGAGTCAGGCAGAACAAAACAAAAATTAAGAGCGAGCAGGCGGAACCTTCAAACGAAACTTTCAGTTTCAGTTTGGTCGATTCGAAATCTGAAGCAACGCCACAAGGCATGAAGGAAGAAAAGAAAAACAGGAAGATCAAAGAGGAGGGTATCCCGATCATCGAATATAAAGATAGGCGAGAATCCCGAGGCGGGACTAGAACAAAAGCAGCGGAACTTCAAAGTTCCAGTACTTTCGGTTGATGAAATCGGAAGTTATAAAAATGAAGGCAAGGCGGGATCAGAACAAAGCCGATCCCAGGCAAACACAGTGGGGGCGGGGGCGGAAACAAATCCGACACTGAAACTTTCATCAAGTTTCAAGTTTAGATTCTATCCCGACCCCGACTCCAACATCATACAAAGACGACGGAAAAGGGATGAAAAAGGAAGAAAAAAGAAGGGGAGAAAACACCCCACGACCGAAGAATAAAGAACAAAGGAAAGACAAACAAACAAGCTCGACGGAACCAAGACCGGGACGGGACTAGAACCTGGAACTTCAGAAAATTTCCAGAGTTCAGGTTCAGTTTTGGTTCCACCCCTGACATAACAAAAAGAAAAGGGGTACAAAGAAAACAAAACAGAAAAGGGGGAAAACAAGGCAAAGACATAAGATGAAGACCCTCAATAAAAATTGAACACTTGCATGCTGGGCTCAACCCTTATGGGAGCCTCATTAAAACCGCTTGCTGAATTGAAAACATAATTTTCCCCTACAGCTACACAAGAAGCAAAAAAGTTAGAAAATATGTAACCTTGATGCAAATGTTCCTCCATTTGGTCTTCGAGAACACCTGAAAGCATGGATTACCCTACCTGATTGAGCCCGCAGGTGAAAATCGAGTAACATTTTTGGTGACCTCAGCTAGATGTTTGCCTGGTAAACATGCAAACTAGTAGCCTAGTCCTATCCATTGGGCACAGAGTCATTGGCAACCTAGACCTATCCTTAGAAAACACACCCAGATCCAGTAACTCAGAAGACCGACACATACGAGGCCTTGGCCCATCTAAGACTAAACCGTAGGAGGAGAACTATTCATTTGTGTTGAGACAACACTTAGGGAATGAGAACTGCACCTAATCTAATGTGCGGAAGCACTTATTGATCTCTAGAATTTTAACAGCTATGTACAAATTTAGGTCCATACCTCAGAAGCAACATTTGAGGTGAATCCCATTCACTGGGATTGGTTCCACTATACCATCCAACCTAGATAGATGGAAAGCATTATGTTGGTTCTTCTCAATAATGATTTATGGCACAGTCCAAAATGCATCAAATTTGGAGTATTTTCCAGGCCTACTTTTTAATTCATCCCACTTTAGCACTATGTCACCTTCCTGGAACACTCTGGGAGATGCCTTCTTATCGAATGACCTTTTCATTTGAGCTTGATGTTGCTCAATCCTTTTCACTGTTTTAGCTCTGAGTTCTTCAAGTTTAATGAATTGAGCTAACCTTGCTGTCATAGGCTCCTCCTCAAACATATCAAGCTGGTTTACCAGATCCAGGGCTGGGAGTTCAACTAAAGTGGGTAGTCTTGCCTCTTTTCCATACACCAGCACATATGTGGAGAGACCAGTTGACCTTTTAGACGTAATCCTATCAGCCCACAAGGATGATTTCAGCTTGGTGTGCTAGGTTTTTTGATTGTCTTCCATAGTCCTCTTAATGATCCTCAGGTGATTCTTGTTAGTGGATTCAACCTGTCCATTGCCCTGCGGATAATAATTAGAGGATGTACTCAGATATATACCATTTTTTACAGCCCAGTCAGAAATTTTAACACTCACAAAAGTAAGGGCATTGTCTGACACAATAGAATCGGGGATACCAAATCTGGTAACTAACTCTTCATAGAAGTTCAAGACAGCATATTCATTAGCTTCTTTGAGTGCCACAGCTTCAGTCCATTTTGAAAAATAATTAGTGGCTATGAGTATCCACTTGTGGCTTGCACTTGATGGTGGGTTTATAATCCCAATGAAATCCAAACCCCATTTCATGAAGGGTTGATCAATTTGAATCGATTGAAGCGGGAGGGCTGCCAGCCTATCTTTTCCAGCAAAAATAGCACACTCTTTGCACTTTCTTACCCAAAAATGAGCATCGTTGAATAAGGTAGGCCAGTAATAGCCTCCTTTCATTATTTTAAGGGTTGTGGCTCTTGGAGAAAAGTGTCCGCCAGCTGCCCCTTGATGGAATTAATGCAATACTCTATCAACCTGATCAACTTCAATACATCTTAATAGGACACCATGAAAATCTCTTCTAAACTGCAAACCATTTAAAAGAACATAAGGTATGGATTGCAGTCGATAATACCTTCTTTTGGATTTAGTTAGATCAGGAGGGCACTCACCAGTCAATAAAAAATGTGTCATTTTTGTGATCCAACCTATAGGAGTAGGTAGAGCAGCTTGTTGTCCGTCTTGGAGTGCTAAGATAGAACTTTCCTCCTCCTATATATTGATGTTGTTGTCCTCATTAAGCTGTTCATAGAGACCTCTCCCTCTTATTAGTTTGGTAACCTTTATCTCAAGGTCATACTCCATCACCTTAGTGACCCAACCAGCTCTTCTATCACTCAAATCTTTGTTTAATAAAAACTCTTTCACACTTGGATGAGCAACCATCAGTATAATCTTGTTATTGGAAAGCATGTGCCTGAAATTCTTTAAGCTTCTTATGACAGTGAGAACATGTTTCTCTACAAAAGTATACTTGAGCTTGTAATCTTTGAGTCCCTAACTGAAGAACGCCATGGGCTGTTCAGATCCTTCATCATTTCGTTGTAGAAGCATGGCTAAAACTGAATCAATATTTCCATAGGCATATAAAATGAAATCTTTAGAAAAGTCAGGATTCAGAAGTGTAGGTGCGGTTGCTAATGTGTCTTTTATAAGCTCAAAACTTCTTTTCACATCCTTAGTCCAGCTGAAAGGTACATTCTTTCTTAGCATGTGAGTTAGTGGACTTAATAAATCAGCAATGTCAAGGATAAACCTCCTAACAAAGTTAATCCTACCAATAAAACTCTACAAACCTTTCTTGTGCGTTAGCAAAGGAAGAACTAAGATAGCACTTATTCTTTCAGGGTCAATAGTAATACCCTATTTAGATACCATATAACTGAGCAATCTTCCTTCGTGAACAACAAATACACACTTTTTGGGGTTAAGTGATATCCCAAATTCCCTGCATTTTTCAAAAATCTACCTCAAATGACTCGGATGATCCTTAGCCTCCTTAGAAAAAATAGTGATATCATCAAGATAGACTAAGACTATCTTGTACATTAAACCCTAAAAGGCCATATCCATTGCTTTTTGAAAGGTTTCCCCAGCATTAGATAAACCAAAGGGAATTTTCCAAAAGGCCACAGTTCCCAATTTTGTGGTGAAGGTTGTCTTGTACTAATCCTCTTTTTTCACTAATATCTGGTTGTAACCAGAATAGCCATCTAATAAGGAAAACCTTTCAGACCCTGAAACTACCTGAAGTATCTGCTCCATAGAAGGCAGAGGATGACAGTCCTTTAAGGAGGCCCTATTTAAGTCACGAAAATCTACATAGAGTCTTATTTCACCATTTTTCTTCCTTACTGGTACTAGGTTTGAAACCCATGAGGTATGCTTGATGGGGAAAATAATGTTTCTTTCAATCAACTTATCTAGCTCCTTTTTCATCAAAGGCTCTAACTTAGGATTCAAGGGCCTCTAATTTTGCCTAACAGGTTTGACATTAGGCTCAAGTTCAATGGTATGTTGAGCAAGCTGGGGATTAAATCCCTTTAAATTAGTATATTGACAGGCAAAGATATCATTAAATTATTGACAAAGCTGAATAAAAACATGCTTCTCTTCAGCTGTACTTACCTTGCCTAACTTAAGAAGCTTTTCTTTGAAAACTTCAACTTCTTCGTAGTGATCTTGCTGAACTTGAATACTCCCCTTAGGTTTTCTAGCTTCATCATCAATATTAAAAATGGATTCTAAAGTGACCAGGCCTTTAGGCAACTTGTTGTTTTTTAGCTGAATAATCTGGTCACTATACTTGTGCTGTAACTTTTCCTGATTGGCATGTGAGAACTCAACTTCTCTTAAAAAGTTAATGATATGCTCATCACTATCAAAGTCTTGCCAGTGTATATTATTATTAGGCATAGCAGGCCTAACTACAATCTTGATATGCTGATTATTTTTATCGTTGCAAATCTCCTTTGGAATATCATGTTCAGCTCCTACAACAGCTAATCTATTAGCATGTTTATTCTGAGCTCTAGGAATGTAAATCAGATTAAATGCCTCAAATCCCTCTAAGAGGTCACATACCCTATTCTTGTAAGACTTGAGTATATCATTTTTAACGGCATTAAGCTTTCTTGCCTGATTGACAACCAACTCGCTGTCACCATAAACTTTTAGACAACTAATACCTCTCTGTCTCACCCACTCCTAGCCCTAGACTAGAGCTTCATATTTAGTAGAATTATTAGTGCAGATAAAATAGAATCTAAAAGTGAGATAGTACTTTTGACCTTCTGGTGATACCAGCATACATCCACCACCAGCGCCTACCCTACTCCTTGAGCCATCAAAATACAACTCCCACAGATCATTTTCATGTTGTTCACTATGTCATTCCTTGTCCTTTTCAATTTTAGGCATAGAGGAGTCAGTCTCACACATCATATAAACACCAATGTCAACCTCCTCCAATTGCTCACCTATACCAACTTCATGAGCTTGAGGTGCCCACTCTTTAGGAAGAATATCTGATGTTCTTTCTATTTGAATCTCAGCCTCTTGAATAGCAGGCTGCTTCACTTGTACACTTGTAAATAAGTTGGCATTGATAGGAGATGGATTGTAAGGTTTGATATGAACCTTGGCTATGGGTTCTAATTTAATAGTGAATCTAGTACCATATCTAGTCCTGAACAGAATGTGAGACCAATCAGAAGATAGGTAACCACTTATCTTGGCCAAAAAATCCCTAGATAAACAAAGGGAAAAGTACAGGAGCAACTCAATAATGTATATATCCTATGGTATTGCAAAATTTGGATAGGAATGTAGAGTTAAGCTCAAATTTTTAATTACCCTTATGTGTTAACAACTGTACCATCCAATTGCACTACCCCCTTTTCTAGTGTCTCATATTCAACTCCCAACCTATCAAAAATTTGTTTAGGCATAACTGAACTACTAGCCCCTGAGTCAATCATACAATTGTGAACTAGATGATCTCCTATGATCAATGAAAAATAAAAAGGTGGCTTGGCCTTAGTAGCTTGTTGTTCTTTATCACCAATAGTAGTATTAGCCAACACAGCCTTCTCCTTTTCTACACTAGGCTCATCTGAGACACTTAAACTGGATAAAGCAGATTGAAGCAAGTCCTTTTCACCCAGAATACTCAGAGAATCCCATATTGACATGGGTACATTAATTTTCTTCATATGCTCTAGTATATTGAAAGATGTAGCAGGTTTAACTTGACCTTTGGGAGGAATAACATCACCTTTAACTAGAGGTGCCCGGGCTGATAAATCAAACTGTTGCTTTCCTACAAAAGGCTAGCCCCTTGGTAGCATTCAGATCTGGTCAGCTTTTGACGGGCCAGGAGCATTCTGATTCTGGTTCAGCCCTTGTTTCAATTAAGTCTGAACTGTATTAGGTTGATGTCCTTCATCTATTGCCCTCTTCTTACTACATGTATTGTCTGCAATTGAAGAATCAACATTGATCACTCCACAAAATTCTTCTCCTTGCCAGTTTAGGAATGTAGACTCATGTGTTTGTTGCTCTTGCTGCTATACTTCAGTTGCTACAGGCACACTTGACTATATTGTTGAACTGTTCTAAACCATCAAGGCTTGGTTAAGTAGCCCATTTACATAGGTACCCTGATTATGGGGTTGACTACATGGAAAGCACCACTCATAATCTTGAACTAAGTTATTTTAGACAGGTTCAAGCTCTTTGGAAGTGCTTGCAGTGTTGGAGTCATAAGCTTGATGTGGCCTTGGGTTAGGAGAAAACTTTTGGACTTGATTATAAGGCTGATAAGGTGGTCTATTGGTCTGATTTTTCTAGTAATTAGACTGAAATGAGGGTTGATAAGGCTTAAAACCTTGATTTTGCTATTTTTTTAGATTAACCATCGCATTGCCAAAGGTCGTTAGAAGGCCTTTAATCTCTTGTAGTTCGTTAGATTGAGCTAGAAATGCATTTAATTGACCATTAGGTTGGGTATCAGGCATTGGAAATGTTGGTGCACTTGGAATAATAGCCAAAGGAGGTAACTGCATAGGGGTTGGAGGCTGAAAAGTGGGAAATATTGGCATAGGTGGTCTTGGGGCAATTTTACCAGCCTGTATGAGGCCGTTTTCAGCTCTAACAACTACACCATATGTTGTAGGAAGTGTATCACCTCCCATCGATTGAATCATTACAGAAATATCACTATTTAAAGCTCTTAAATAGTATAAAAAGGCATGATTAGCAGTAGGCCTTACTGTTTGTGGGATTCTATCCCACGTCCTGTGGAAACGGTGATTGAAATCTAACATAACTTCATGAGGAGCTCTTTTGATTGTAGAAAGCTGCTCCACCAATGATAGGTAGTCATATTTATCTTCAAAAAATTTGCACAAATGGCTGCCTAACTCATCCCATGTTGCTATAGAGTTGACAGGTAGGCCTCTGAACCATTGTAAGAATTTTCCTTTAAATGACACTGCCAACAATTTGAGTGCAACATTTTCTTCAATCACATGATGAACAACACACAGGTTGGCAACATCTTGTATATGCTCTGTTGGGGTGGTATGATCCTCGCCATGTAAATATGGCAGACATTTTAAGGAAGCGACAGGAATTTCATCATGCTGAGTCAGATTCAGTGGGCTGCCTTGGTTAAAAGCAACAAATGGCTGATTTCTCATTGCTGGAATCATTGTCACTGGGATATTCCTAGCAATAATAATAGGAACAGTAGTGTGAATTCTCATAGAAGGATTCGACTTGGATCTTGTGAAATAAACAATTTCCTTTTGAACCTTCTGGATTTCCCTACCCCTTCTTCTAGGCGGGGACAACTGCAAATACTCAAAGCCAAAATGAGTTACTCCTAGTTTGCACTCTTCTCATGAGCAGTAATGCTTGGAACTCCTAAATTTGTTTCAGTGTAAGTATGCTAAAATTTGTCTCTTAAAGACTACAATTTCTGCTGCACATACCAAGCGGCGGTATGATAATTTTTGGTTTAAGGCCGAAAATAGTCCACCGACTCCCCATAGAAGTGCCAAAAAATTGTTGTCAAATAAAGTTGCACCCTTGCTAAGCTATTAACTGTAGCGACCTATTGACACATGGGAACACTTCAAGGTTGTGGGTGACCTGGGAATGAAGTGGACCTCCAAATTATGGGCTAGTTCCCCCTAAGATAACTTGAGAAAAACTAAAAGAACGATAAGGAAAAGAGTAGGAAGGATATACTTGAAATTAAAAACCTATCACTAATAGGTGATACACCAAAGATAAAATTTGACAATATTGTAGAAACTTCATAGAAAATCTCAATAGAGGTAAACAATCTCATAACACCAAGATTTATGTTTATAAAAGCATGTCTATGTAAGGTTCTGGTTGTTCTAATGCTTAACACAAGGAAAACAAAGATGTTTTCACAGATATAAACGCAATAGAAAGATATCACTAACATAAACCTACACTATGACATAATATTCTCTACATCCAGTACTGAAGGAATCTGATAAAATGAAGGATTACACATAATTTTATCATGCAACTCACAACCAATACTAAACAACAAAGAAAATTGGTGAAGGAAATGACTTTCTATTGAGAAAATAAGGAGTCTTTGTATTACAAACTTGTAGTATTCATACAAAAAATGAATTACAAAGTCTGGATAATGCTTTTTTGGGTAGTCTCTTGACCAAGAACTCTCTTACAAAAAGGAAAAACTACCATATATACAACAAAAACCAAAAAGTGTCGGCCCCTACCCTAGGGTTTACAAATATGATTTGGTGCCTAGACACGTCGGCCCTAGAAACATTTTTGGAATGAAGTTAATGAGGCATTAAATGTGCATACCTTGCTCATGTCGGTGAAAGCTCACTCCTAGGCATGGTCTTCGGATTTTTTACAACGACTGCATTAACTCTAACCCTCGTGTCCACCCTCAAAACTTCGTTAGAGCCGCTTTGAATGCTCTATGACATGGTCATTAATGTCGACCCACTTTGGCAGCCAACATCCCAGCTGTTATCGTGACTCACGGCCTCTTCCCCTTCGACTCTCCTCTTTCCCTAGATCTATCTGCAAGTTGACCCCCTTTAAGAAGTAGCATCGGATTTACCTTGTTAGATTCAAACGCCATTGCTTCACCGAGCCGATCCATGCCGAGCACATTTTGTCGATATTTCTTATAGGGGGAGTCAATCAGTCAAACTACCCATGACCATCTTTAGCTCCTTCTGATTGGTTGAACTCGCGCCACATAGATTTCTAGATGGTCAAAAGATCACTACATCAAAATCGCATGTCGGTGAGACACTAGCCATGTCTCCTTGATGCGATTATGTTCTTCAGCAATTATCGACATAGCAATTGCTATCAGCCAAAGGTCATGACGAGCTTCTATTGGTCATACCGATATTCTCCTCTATTGTCAAATTCATCGCCATTAGCAAGACTTCTCCTAGTCGGTCAGACTTTATGCCGAAGGAAAACTATCTCGGCGAGACCACCTTCGATGTTTTCCAAGCTTGAACCCTTCAACAGAGTCTGAGTCGGGATGAGAACCAAAATGGGATAGGAGTCAGAATGGGGGAAAATCCAAAGAGTGGGTGAAATCAGAACCGGAACCTAATCTGGACCTGAAATTTTTTTGAAGTTTCAAGTTCGGATTCCATTCTAATCCCGCCCTCGGAAACATACAAGGCACGAAGGAAGAAAGAAAAACACAAGGAAGATCAAAGAGGAGGAGACATCCCTCGATCATCGGCCACGCAAAAAGCAAAGAAAAGAAGAATGGGCAGAACCGGGGCCAGGACCAGAACAAAAATAGAAACTAGAACTTCAGAAAAGTTCCATTGCTCAGTTTTGGTTTGCGTCCCAGGTCCACCAAAACAAAGGAAACACCCAAACAAAAAGGAAGGCAAGGCGGGATTAGAACCAAAGCTGATCCTGGGAAAACAGCGAAGCGTGGCTCGTCGACATTGAAATTTTATCAGTTTCAAGTTGGTTCGTCCGGAGCCCGATAACATTAATACAAAGATGACAAAAGGCAAGAAAAAGGGAAGAAAAAGGGGAGAAAACACCCCACGACTGAAGAACAAAGAACAAAGGAAAGAAAAACAAACAAGCCCGGCAGAACTGGGACCGAGATGGGACCGAAACCTGGAACTTCAAAAAAGTTCCAGAGTTCAGGTTCGGTTATGGTTCCACCCCCAATAGAACAAAAAGAAAAGGGGTACAAAGAAAACAAAACAGAAAAGGGGGAAAACAAGGCAAAGACATCAGATGAAGACCCTCAATAAAAACCGAACACTTGCATGTTGGGCTCAACCCTTATGGGAGCCTCATTAAAACCACGTGTTGAATTGAAAACATAATTTTCCCCTGCAGCTACACAAGAAGCAAACAAGTTAGAAAATATGTAACCTTGATGCAAATGTTCCTCCATTTGGTCTTTGAGAACACCTGAAAGCATGGATTACCTTGCCTGATTGAGCCCGCAGGTGAAAATCAGGTAATAGGTATAACCTAAGGATGAGCCTCTAATAGAGTGTAATGAGGGGCTTGTTTGAGTTCTTAGAAAACATATTAGTTTACTCTTTAACAAAAAGTTCAAGAGAAGACAACAGATAAAAGGGAAAACTAATCAACAAAATGTTCCTATAATGATATAGAAGTGATAGGTGATAAAAGTATTAGTATTTATTCATCCCTCAAGAGTAACACATTTCATTAAAACAAGACATACCTGGTCCCACAATTTGGGGAGCTTACAATGGACATAACCGACATGCAATTTAATTGGGTTTTATCTTTTTTGAAAAACAAGTTCTCACCCTAGCTTCATTCTCACCCTTTCACCCCCATGGTTTGTTGAATGCAAAGCTAGCAATGTTGGTTATCTCTGTGATAATTTAGGCAATAAAAGCATAAAGGTTTTTTGGATATTAGTGGGGTTTTCCATCAAATAACTTCAAGGAATCCAAACAAATGGAAGGATGAGGCATTAGTTGGCTAGTCATGCTCGAGATATGAGAAATCCATAGGTTATGTAATTTATCGAAATTTTTGTCAAGCCTATCCTTATGGTATCATTTTAGGCTAGATGGCATGCATCCTCATGCCAACGGTCCTCATCTTATGCTCAAAATTATTTTAGCACATTTTTGGATTACTGAAGGTTATCTTGGGTGGTGGGATTTTAATCATGAAACAACAATCAATTTTTGAGTTACAACTCATGATTAATAACCTCATGACTATGGCTCCCTTTTTCGCTCAAGACAATTTAATCTCATAACTAGAATACAATATATAGTTTGATAATTAGAACCCAAAATAAATAGAGAATAAGATATGTTGTCCTTAAGGCCCACATTTTCATATCCTTGTCCATATTCCAAGCCCACAACAACCCATCCATTATGTTAGGAAGGGGATTTGTAAAAAGAATATATAAAAGTATAAAGATAACCATTAAGGTTTTAATTCAAGCTCTCTACAATTTGAATGTTGGTATATCATTCTTCAAGGATTAAACCTCTAACCTTCATCAAGAGACATAAACTATCCCTCCAACATCTAGTGGATTCCAAAGCAATCCTCATGTTTTCCATAGCATCAGCCACTTGATTTCCTTCTCTGTAAATATTAGAAGTATTGAGTCTATCAAATCCCATCAAGAGGTTTTGAATATCATAAATAATGTTAGAGATAGTTCATTTTATCATCCCTTTACCTTTTAGTACATCTAGAATATATTTTTAGTCACCTTCTACTCGTAGTCGTTTTATCCTTAGAGACAAAGCAATCTTGATTCCCCCGAGTATGGCTATTGCTTCAGCCACATTGGAAGACTTCCCCTAGGCCCCCCAACAAAACCAACAATAAATTTTCCATTAGAATTTTTGATTGAATATCACCAATACTAGCCAAGGTCAGGTTTCCTTTGGCAACCCATCAAAGTTGAGTTTTGATCAACCCAAAGGTGGACGTTTCCAATATCAATTGTTGCTTTTTTGAGTGTCAGTCCTTGGGATTTATGTAAGGTAATTTTCTAAACCATAGATAGTAGTATTTGTTTGCAATTACTTAGAGATATGGGTGTTATAGGTATAATTTTTGGGTTATTTTAGTTCCATGACCATTTTAATTATCAAATTACACCACTACGTACAAAGGTAAATCTGATATTTTAGAGCCAACTATGTATGCAATTTCTAGTACTTCTCTAAGAGACCCATTTACAAGCTTGCTTGAATCTGAGAGTTTGTTGTTAACATGGTTCATTGGACTCTACATAGTAGGAGTTATTAGGAAATTTGGTCAACATCATTATCAATGTTTAATTTATGTGTGTTTTTATTGCAACACCAAGTGTAATAGGAAGGTTTAGTAGTTTGAGCTTCTTTTTTTGTTATGTATCCTCACTAAATCATTTGTAGAAAATAAGTGCGCTAATTGGTCAAAATATTTTTGTTTATTGTTTATAGTAATTTATTTGTGTGATTCATTAGTAATTTCCAATCTTGTTCAAATGGTTATGCATTATGCATGTTGTGTAATGTTCAATGAAATTCAATTTGAGTTTGAGTGTCATCCTGTTGACAAAAAAAATTTGTCATGTAACAATTATAGTGAATTGTTCTCATATGAATTTGGAATTTGAGTTCAAGATGAATAGATAGATTTGTCCATAACAGGTGGTAGTTGCACCAAGTCACCTACAAGAATGATAGATGTGACACCAAAGCATAAATGTTGTTGGTGGGGGAGAGCTTCACACAATCTACTATTTATTTTTAATAGTAACTTTCGTCCTATGAAGCTCATCTTGTTGATAAGGAGGTATTTCACATGCTTCATGTCTTCTTGAAATATTGTTATTGAATCTTGTCTCTTTAATGGTTGTATTTCTTTTATTGGAATCTTAAGTCTTGAATGTATAGTTGAGGCATGTATGTTGAACACATTGATTCCTATAGGAGCAACAACAAGGATAAGGTTATATTTTTTATGCTAAAATCCATAATGTATTCCTGATTCAATGAATTAGATATGATTTTATTATACCCATTTTTCCTTGTATTATCAAATGTAAGGGTTTCTTGAAGGAAATATCGTCATAGTATTCTATAATAATGGTAAATGTTAGTTCTATTCTAGGAGATATTGGATCATTCAATTCTAATGTAGATAGATCATCTTGTTGGGACATCTTTTTTGTACTTATGAATGTTCTACAATGTCATGTAAATGTGGAGGTATAATATATTCATCCCATTTTTTAATATTATTAAAATCACATCTACCTAGAATCTCAAGGGCATTTACATTTCCACCACTAGCAAGGCCCATTTGTGATAGAAATTCCTATTTACACACTTCTATTGTATTTCTTATATCTTTCTCATTATGAATTCACCATCATCTTCATGGTGAAAGGTGGAAAATTGGTTCTCTCCCACCTTTAGGGTTTTAGGAACTAAAAGGGGCAATTTTCACTCACTCAAGAACAAACCCTTGAGATTTCAAAGAAAAAGAGAAAGAGATCTTGCAAAAGGGCTATCCTAAGGGTTGAATGTCATCTAATGGGGGTTCATCACCAAGTCTAAACTTGAGAAGACTAATGAAACACAAGATGTAATGAAAAACCCTAATTGAATGCAAACTAACACTAAATGACCTAGAAAAGTGGATGAAATGCAACAAAAAACTATAAAAAAGAAAGTGTGCACCTGGGAATCTAGAGAAGGAAGAATGGAGATTTGAACCATTGGAAAACATGATTTTACTTTTGACTAGGACTCATTTGCCAAGCTGGGCGAATCGGTCCAGTTTCAGGGAAACTGTGCAGGAACATGAATCTTCCAAAAGGGTGTCCAAATCTGTAAAATGTTGAAAACTGGTTGGAAATCGGACTTATTCTCCAAAAGTGGTGAATTAGTCCAGTTGGGCTTTTCTGAAGCTTCAAAGGCTGATCTCGCTCTTCTATGTCCTTCTTGATTGGTTTCCAGATCTAAATCTCATATTTGCAACCTATAGGTCTTCTCCAAGGCTCTCCAAGGCTTGATGACAACTTTGACAACTTTGGATGATTTACAACTTTTCTCCAATCTTTCTCTTTATGTAATATGCAACCTAAACCTGAAAATCACATACAAAGGAGAGGAAAAATTGTTGTTGGGATAGTGAATAGGGTCCTTGATCAAACCCCTTGTTGGAAATCAATCCTTGAAATGAAAGCAAATATAAATCGAGAATGATGAATGAAAAAATAGAAATGTTGTAACTCACCAAACCCTAACAATAAGGTGTTGCAAATATGCTTGAAATAGTTGTGATGGATGTGATTCTTGACTTTTTCTTGAAGGATGTTGATCTTGCTTGAAACACTTGCTTGAATAATAAACCCTACAACACAATTGTTAGCATAATAACAAGCATGAAATCCTTGACATGATAATTGACACTTGAATTTTGCTTGAAATGCTTGATAATCTACCCTTGAATGCTCTTGAATGCTCTTGTGAGTGCTCAAATGCTTTTGTGAACTCTCTTGAATGCTAGGTGAGAATATGAGTGAAAGAATATTGTATTTATACTCAATTATGCAAGAATTCCCAAAATTGCAACACTACAAGCCGACATCAAATCTAGGAGAATAAAACCCCACCATAAATTTGAATTAAATTTGATTTTTGGCCACACGGGACTCATTCACCTAAGGTGGTGAATGAGTCCCATCAGGCATAATGTATGGGACCAAAAATCAAAAGTGCTTAGAAATGTGTGAAAAATGGTTCGAGGCCAAAATATCCAGGTGGGACCCATTTGCCCAAGGTGGTGAATGAATCCCAGATCACCAAATCTTGGCCACACAAGCCAGAAACACCTAAATTATGATTGGTGTCGAGATTATCCTTGAAAAGATGCATTAAATGAGGCTTGTGGATGCAAAATAAGGCCAATTAAAGCATAAGAAAGCCCAATTATTAATGACAAACCTAGAAAAGTGTGAAAGTGGGTTACAACACTTTAAAACACTCCAAATAAGGCAATATTAAAGTTTATTTTAATTAAAATAGGTTTATTATGCTTAGTTATTTGATACAATTCTAGAAAAGTGTGAAAGTGAGTTACAACACTTTACAACACTTTAACAAGTAAAATCCATTAGTTCACAAAGGTCCAAGACCTAATGCGAATGTGTCATCCACATTACAACAATAAATCAAGGCAACATTAAGCCTAAATCCACAACGAGGGACCAAACAAGTGTGAAAATGTCCCCAACGACATAATACAAAAATATACATCCATAACATATTGCCTGACATATAATTTTCTAAGCAAGTGCTAGGTTTTTTACGTATTAATGGAAACTATGGTTTTCTGTATATGAAATCTATGTGCAGTGAGATAATATTAAAAGGTTATACTCAAATCTAATGAATGAATGAATGAATGAAATATTTTAATGCAATCCATGAGACCAAACAGTCTAAGGGATTGAGAACCACAACACTAAGATATATCTAAATATTTTTTAATGTCGGATCTCCTACTATAGGTTTTGACCAAAAATCTAGCAGTCTTATTGATCATTGCTTCCTCAAATAGCTCATGCAAGTTGTCAACCTTTAAGTTGCCATCATACTAAGTACAAATATCCTCATATGCTATGCACTCCATGATAAAGTGTCATTCTATCTCCACCACTGCCTTGCTACAAAATATGCATATTCTATCCTCCCACACTTTCTTAGCTATAGTCCATTTTCCAATCTCACACCTAAGATGATGTGATTTGGTTCTCAATTGAGCTATTAATAGCCTTGCTTATCCTTTAATAATTTCTCTTAAATAAAATTTTTCACCATGCTCCCAAGTTGGGTTGAACTTTTTGACATAGTAAGCTTTCTTTCATCCAATCTGCTTTGTCTACATGGTAGTCCTATTTTTTTGCAACATAAATTTTTATTTCTCCATTGGTAAATTGATGTCTCATTTGCTCAACCATTTTTATTTTGCTTCATCCATGTTTTCTTTCTATGGCATAATTCCTTCTTGACAACTATTTTGGGCCAACAATGGTTATCCATATTTTTAACCTTCTTTAGATAGTTTAACCGAGTTATATCCAATGCCTCCAACGATAAGGTTCTCGATTAAGCCAAAAGATTCTCATAAAAGGACCATGATTTTCACTTTGAGATTGCATGTGATTAGATGTTTTTTGATTCCTTCTAACTATCTCCACCTATGATTTGGCATGCTACTTCACCACACTTTGTAGCCATAGAGAACCACCAATGTGACCAACAGACCAAAGAGGGTTTTCTTGGTTTTCCAATCCCAAAGTTTAGCTTCCTATGCTTGTTTTGGAGTAAGAAAGAAGGTTTCCACCCCCCTTGTATCCTTTTCATTCTACTAATATCCCAACTGAGATTGTAGTGAAAATAAAACCCAAGATATTTTTATCCTTTCACTATTTCCAAAGGGCTACCTTCAAAAAAAAATTTATTTTGTTTCCTTTTCTTTTTAAAGAAAAAATCATGACTTTGGTCTTGGTGGTGTTCACTTGCATTCCAACCTCTTGATAAAAGAGATTCAAGGCTTTCAAAATTTCTCTTAAACCATGAGCATGTTTTGAGATTAGGATAAGATCATCGACATATGATAGTAGCTTCATCACATAACCTACCAACTAGGTACCCCTCATATGGTTTGCTTAATCAATCTTCTAATTTGTTAATGTATAACCCAAATAGAATGGGTGAGAAAGGAAAACCCTGTTTAACACCGATGTTGCTGCCAAAAAATTCAAACATTCCCTCACTTGTTCTAATTTTAGCTTTGACCTACTCATAAAGTCTATGCACTGCAACTCTATACTCATTTGGTATACTCAATTTTCCCATTTTGTTTCAAATTTTATCTCTAGGTACCATATCCAAGGCTTTTTTTTAAATCTACAAAGCAAAAACAAGCTTCCTCACCTTTAGTGTCCCATATTTTTCCAATTAGGTGTCTAAGGGTGATGCAGTGTTCAATGGTAGAGTATCTTGGTCTAAAGCTAGTCTACCCTTTTTCTCTTTTTCCTTTTTTTTGTCCAACTGTTGATTCTACATTTTAACATGCTCCCAAAAATCCTGCCAAGAATAGGATTGAACATAATATCTTAGTAGTTAGATGGGTTATTAATATCTCCACTTTTATAGAGAGGGATGACAACACTAATTGTTCATTCCTTCATAAAGCCATCACGAGTGACATCATTGAATATTCTTTTCATGTGGGGAGCAAGGATATCAACTCCCACTAAATTTTTTTAGCTTTCAACACATCTATTTCATGCACTTTACCAATTGCTAAATTCTTTGTACCTTGTTTGATATATTCTATTGAGAATAGCTCCATTGACATGCTACCTATGGGAAGATAATTTTTCCCTTGGAACCTCTTATAAAGAAGCCTCACATACTCTATGGACATTGGAAATTTGTTATATTATTCTCAATTTGTTTTCTCTTTTGTTGTAGTTCCCTCCAAAAACCTTTGGGGTTGTGTTTTCCAAGAGAAATTAACTCTTTTCCTTTTATGTTTACATAACTTCCTTTTTTTTCTTGTACCAACTTCTCATATTTCTTCTTGTTTTCTTTGCTTATCCCATTCTCTTTCAATGATCTCTTGGTAGCCTTCAATTGTTCATCATTGTTGGAGTATTGAAACACTAAGAGGGGGGTGAATCAGTCTTTCAAAAACAAATTCAATTTAATTGGTTCTCATAAACTTATAATGCACATAGTTTCTTTGTGATAACTTGGAAGCTCAAATGTTAAAAATAACCCAATCAGATAGACAAGATTAAATGCTTGATCAACATAGAAATTCAAATGCTAAATGGTACACAATACTGAATGTTTGAACATGAAGACCAAATAGACCACAAATAATGAGAAACCATAACATAGTGATTTATGAGTGGAAAACCCTTTACATGGAGAAAAAACCACTCTGAAATTTCATTTTATTAGGCCTCATTGGAAAAATAGTAATTTCACTGATTACAGCCTCACTAGCAATAGAAATCTCACTGATTATAGCCTCACTAGCAAAATAGTAATCTCACTTATTACAACCTCACTGGCAATAGAAATATCATTGCTTACAACCTCACTAGCATAACAATGTCTTACTGAAATTTGTTGAGAATCAAGATAAAGAATTAAAGATAGAGGATCTCTCTGTTTCACTGTAACTCATGGCAACTTTTTTCCTTAACACACTTTATGTCCTATAGGTTCCATTGTATTTGAAACTTAGAAAACACAAAACGCATTAACTTTATTCAGGCTTGAAAGTAACTTTTTTGTTAATATTTTGACTTGAATGATGAGGAGATGACTTGAATAACTTTTCAACTTGATCTATATTTATTTCCAAGCTTCCAAGAGACCTAAATCTGCAAACACACAAGAAAAAAAGAAGAAATGTTGAATGTTAGGGCATTGGGGTTTACCCTCGTCAAACCCCTTTTAGGTAATTAAACCAAAATGATGAAAGAATGTAATAAAGAATGAAATAATGGAGTTTAATACCTTTTCATGATGTTTGATTTTAAAATTCTGCAACAAAACATGAAGAATCTTCCCTTTAATGTCCTAGGAAGCAATCTTGACGGAGAAACTCTAGCTTGCTTGACTTGAATGCGAAGATAGATGATGAATTAATGATGAGAAATGTAAAAATGAGTTATGATATGTAAATTAGGGCTTATAAGGTTGTATTTATAGGAAATTCTCCTAATTTACCCGTTAATACTGTTGACGCCAAAATTTGACGGGGTAACAGAGTCTTATGGGAAACTCAGTTTAAGGGGGACCTTTTGCGCTAAACTGAGTAACCTCCGGATTTTAGAGAAGCTGACTTCTTCTTTAATGGGGTTTAGAAAGGGAAAAGGAAACGGATATAATAAAACAAAGTCTAACCTGGCGATTCCCCAAGATTTGATGATAGGCACGATAAATTATAGATTTAAGGGCCTGAATGGTGTTGTGGTGTTCCAAAACATTAGATACTTAAGGTTATAGTATAGACAACTCATTTATTAACATAAAATAACGTTGCATACATTTTTACTGCCAAGAAGAGTCATTAGACATGGTCTAGGTAAGCAAACTTGCATTCAATGTATATAGAAGTTCTTCAAATGAATTGTTAGGACAATATAAAGCACAATTCATAGTTTGATCAAAAGCATGAAAAATAGAAAGGCCGAACAATTGGCACAGTCTGGGAGTTTTGCAATTAAATAAAATAGTAAGAGAGGCCTGGTGTCCTTTTGTTAAAACCAACATACTTTTTTCCAGTTTCAGTTGATGCTTTTCTCCTCTTTTGAGAAAGTATAAATAGCAGGAAAACCTCCCACCACTTTAGAGAGCAGTAACAGAAAAGATTCATGCCATCCTCTGCAATGATGCCTCCAGTAGAATATTTTCTAGGCCGTTACAACAGCATCGAGCCGGAACACAACATTCAGTCATCCCGGGCACAAGTGCATCCTCTATAATGATGGCAGTGGTCCCAGCCAGGCTCGATCAGACAGGTGTCATCCATCGCTACGAATGATTATGACAAGCAACAACCAATAGCATTATTTAGTTCATCTGGCCTATCGCCTGCATAACAGATCAATCGTTAGGCACGTGGCAGCCTTTCGCTACTTGCATGAACCTTTCTCCCATCGCTGTCAAAGATTTGTGAAAATGTAACACATGTCGAATGGGTTGAGAACCTTATCACAGTGGAGGAAAGGCTCCATCAGCCAGGCATAAAGGATTTGCGAATGGTTGCCACGTAGCAAGATGTGGAGCCCACCAAAACCTTGTAAGGACGAAGGCTTTGTGGAAGAATCTCGCCGCCCGACGAGGCCTTAAGCAAATAAGAAACAAAAGCATCCTGTAACTATGACACGTGGAAGCACAGCGGAGCTTCCCAGGATCTGAAATGAATGCCAATACCCGAAGCTGCGAAGAGTAGATGCGCACAACGGTAGGTCAAAACTTTGATAAAAATCCAAGCAAACTCGGTGATACACAGGCCAACACACACTCAATATAAAAGATAAACCCGAAGGGAGCTGCTCAAATATTTATTTAACAGCTTTTGGCGACTAACAGGGGCGTTTCGACAAAGGAAGGGAGAACCCAAAATTTCTCTAGTTCTGCAGACTAGAGCCTTATCCATAGGGCTAATGGAGTTAGAAATTGGAAAGAGCCGCCTGCAAAGGCGACCATTCATCCTCGAACAACTTCACTATGTTGCGCAAATTCTCCTATGCTCCACGTAGATCAATAGTTTCTTTGTGAGGTAACACATCGGGTAAACCGGCCCCTGCTTGTATATGAAATAGCAGCTGTGAGAGGGGATGAATGACTGCCTCAATGTCGGTTGTCGTGGGTGGATGGCTGAACTCCCCGAAAGCCTCTGGGTTGTTTTCCTTCTCCTTAATAATTTTTGCAATCTGTGTAGTCGTGGCAATAAAACCATCCTCGAGGAACGAGGACGGTAGCCCCATCTTGCCTAACTCGGAGAAACCTCCCCGTATGCCATTTAGTGTCTTACTTAGAAAATCTGTGACTGTCTTAGTGCGTTGGAAAGTGGAGTGTAAATGAATGAATTTTTTTGTCGTTTGAGCAGTAGCGTCCCGATCTTCAATACCCATCTCGGTAAGGCTCTCATTAGAGATAGAGTATAGCTTGCTGAGTAGGTATTTTTCCTCAAGAACCTTCTCCAAGATGAACTACAAGAATTGCTCAATCATATTATGGGCCTCCTGGCTGAGCCTTGATGCATTGTCGATAAATCAGAGAGTAGGCTGCAGTGTTAGGCAAAAGGCTTTGATTTTCTCCTAGTGAGAAATGTATAATTACCTAACCAGAGGAATGATATTAGGTTGTGTAGGGGAAGGTAGGAGAGAGTCTTTAAGCGAAGTAATCTCCACATCTCTTGAAATAATGGCCTCGACCAATTCTTCCTTTTTCCTTCTCTCATACACCAGCTACTTTACATAGTTTCCCATCTCTTTATTCCAAGGTTGTTCGGCTCAGGAGTGATTTGCTAAGTGCTCTTCTAGAGAATCCTTTATCTCTCAGAGCTCTTCCTCTACTTGAGCCTTTAGACCTTTAAATTCGGCCTCTTTCTCCTGTATTTCTTGCTTATATTGAGCCTGTTGGCGTTCCAACTCTTCCATTTTTTGTGCCATCTCCTACGTATGCTCAAGGCGGAGGCACTCCATCTCTTCATCTTTCAGTTGTAGATTTTTCTCCGCGTCCTAGTTATTCCTGCATAGCTCCTTTATTATGCCAGGGTCAGCAACCTGAGTCTTCAAAATTTCACCTTGAAGCTTGTTCCTCTCATCCTCTGCTGTTAGCACCCTTTCGGTCATGCAGGCAATATTTTCCTCTAAGGATTTCTCCTTCCTTTCTAGAAAACTAACCCTTTCCCTGACTGCATTGAGCTGCTCATGTTTCTTCTTTAGCTAGTGACCAGTTTTGAGGAAGTCAGAAGTGACTACCCATTGTGTTTCCTCCATGATTTCAACTTTATCCTGCGGTCGGGCTACCTTCATGTTGAGTCTGATCGCATATATCTCATAGTCTTCTAGTTTCATTGCTCCTTGAGGCTTGCTTACCCTCGAGTACATGGTCGCGAACTTCAATTCTTGTCGGGCCTCATCATACAGAGCTTGTACTCTTGGCTCGGCAAAAACACTGTCGTCATTTGCCTTGCATTTCCTCATTCTATTCGTGCGTACCTCCTTTCCGCAATCTATCTGTGTTATGAATTTGGTTGGCATTTGTTTCTTTTGGAGAGTGACAATTTGTGGGGAGAAGTGTGGCATGTTCCATAGTTTGGTTTGAGAACTAATAGCGGGCCTAGTCATTTACAGCAGCTAAATCAGGGAATCAGCTGTAAGGCTCATTGGCCAAGAAAGGGGGGTTGTTAACAGGGTGTCAGCTTGTTGTAATGGAAAAGGATCTATAAGCATAAAGAAAAAAAAATGGGCACTCACAAGGGGAATGCCTTTCGAAAGCAAGGTGAGGAAGGTCTGAGCGGTAGCAGCAGGCGTGAGTATACTCGGAGGAGTAATTACGAGCGGGTGGGCTTGTGAAAACTAGGCGAATCCAACCAAATAAGTAGGACCAAAAGTAGAAGGTAGAGGGCTAGGACCTATGGTAGGGGTTGCCAGTGAGGCAAGGGCAGATACCAAGGAATGAGATGCAAGAGAAGGAGTGAAATATACCTGTTGACTAGTCGATGGTGGTTCTAGAATTTTTAGCGACTCCTCTTCAGCCTCAGGTACCTGGCCAATAGCGGGTCTTCCTCCTCTGGCGGGTTCTTGCGAACCCTCTCTGATAATATTTTACGTGCATTGTCGTTTCACAGGTAGAGCCCCCTAGCTTCAACAGTCATCTCTTTCTGCTGAAGTGATAGCCTGGCTAGTTTAGCAGCTCAAGTGATTGTATGCGAGCCCCTTTATATATTAAAATGTACGTTCGTGGCCACATAAGCGGGCTGTCCAGAGACTTTCTCCTTTTGCGCAGGGGAAGCCGATGTCGCCGATTCCTCCTCCTGCTCCTCAAATTCCTCCCTCTCTTCACTCCTATTAATACTAGAGCTTGGGCTAGGATGGCCCTCTTTCCACCACCTTTCGAATTCCTGGTCATCCCTTAGCTGATTGTAAGGAGCATCCAATTATGCAATTTCTTGGTGATATTTCCAGAAAGCCTTTATTTTCTCCTCACTCCATTCTTCATCCTTCTTTGACCTGTTGTACATGCCACGCTCCATGGGACATTATCTTGGGCCACAACTATAAGAAAGTAGAACTTGTGCCATGGGCCTCTAGTGTCCGACGTAGGGATTTGTGCCAATTCAACAAAATCCTCATCTTTGTTTGATCACGGGTTACGCCGCTTCTCCCAGAATGGTTGGGGAACATGGGTAACCTTCATATGTGGCTCCAGAAAGTCTTTAAAAGGGTTGTATTCCCACTTATCATTTACCAGTACCAACCCCAGAAATGCGAACTTATCCTCTAACAACTGGTTCGATTGCTTCTTTAGTAGAGTTACCGACTTGAAATTCTTCGGACAAGTGAAGAATCCCTTCTTCTTGACCTTTTCACTGCTACAGAAAGTAAAATCAATGATACACACCTATCAGAACATTTCTAGCATGAGCACTTTATCTGTGACACAGGCTGGGAGTAGGAAAGGTTTGCCAGTAAAACCTCGCATTCAGAGGATTGTAAAATCTTTTCCCAAGAACCAGTCACAAGCAGGGGTGAAGCTCTACTAAATCTGGCTTGCTCCTTATCGAGCCAGATAATATCACCCTCTCTGATCAAATCATGCAAGACCGAGGCTATGAAATAGTCCACAAATGCATAATAAGCGTATGATGCAAAAAGAAAAGGCGTCCATGTGGACACAAGCTTCCTTTTATTTTGCTCATCAAAAATTGATAGCGGAAAATATAAGGCGAAGAAATCCAGGTTCTAACGCAGAAACATGTGGACCAAGAAGGAAAGAAACCTAAATTTTTTCTCCACCCGATAATTCTCAATTTTCTGTTCCATTTCTTCAATCATAAACTCAGCAAAATCATACCAGAAAAGTTCATGTTGTTTGCGAAATTGTATTTTCGGTCCTAGTTGAAAGGTCTCTATCTTCTCATCAGAGTCTCAGCTGCATATAAAGGCTAGCATGGACATGGCATCCTGGAGATCGTCGTGAAATGCACCGTGTGACAATGGAATACTTGGCACTTTAGTGGCTGAGATGCCTTTCTTACCAGTCTCTTATAACAAGAACTCTGAGCTAGTTTTCATCTTCCTCCATATTTTCTTTCCTTTACTTAGACGAAAAGGCTCGATATTCTCCTTTCTCTTACTTGGGTTCGGGATACATAACATGTGTCAGATGGCCTCTGCAGTGATATGCACCCTTAAGTTGCACCCTTCAATGTAGTGGGTATCAGGATTATAACGCTGGATAGCAGCATCAACAACCTCTAAGCAATAGCACACCAGTGGGACCATGTATTGAGGGAGACCACTGTACCAAACTCTATTTGCCGTAGATTGGTCTATTTTTGGTGCCGATAACCTTGCACAAGCTACCTCTCTGAGCGACTTAGGGTTTTTCACGAGCCTTGGGTCGTAGATATTGTCCCATTTTTCTTCAACTTTTTTCTAGTTTCTCTAATTCTTGGGTCTACTCAACTCTTCTGTGTAGGCTCTCCTTGGCCTGCTGGGTATGCCAGGCGTAGTGTACATGACATCTTCATAGACATATACCTCTATTAAAGAACAAATAGCCGTAAATAGTTCCTGACTAATTTCTTCCTGCGTTGGCTAAGATGAAGCTTCTGACATTCTTCTTTCTGAAGATTTATGCAAGTTCTTGGTTAGCTGTGACTATGCTCAGCTCTAGATACATAGAAGAAGAAAAACTCTACAAATTTATTTTGGCGTTTGTGAAAAGACTATCAACTATTAAACCTTTTTATGTAATAATAACAACCTTTCTCAAGGTGGTAGGCGAAAGCATGCCTTTTGCATTTAATTCGACATGTACCATTAATTTTGCAACTCATGCAAAATGAACTACTTGCTATTCTGAGGCGGCTGGAGTTCATCATTTCTTTTGGCAATCGTGTTATACATTGTGATCTCCTTGGAACTTGCGTTGGTGATTTGCTCGCTAACCCTGTGTTAGCGCGCACTGGCAATTAATATTCCAGCTGGAATGATTATGCCAAACAAATGATCATGACCTAAAAAGATATGAATATCACCTTGGGCTTTGGGACACGCTTGAGAGATGACACAATAGCCTATGTCCATACATCTAATTGTCAACGAGCCCCACCTTTTAAAAGATAATTAATTAGCTCTTATTAATCAAGCATGCATTGAGTCGTGCTATCATAGATGCAACTGGCCCAAAAATGTGAGCAAACGCAAGCATGCCTTTTGAGTTAGCAATTGGATTAATATCACATTTTTTTGAAATAGATTAGCATGCGTCTTGTCATTTTTCTATAAATAGGCCAGTAAGTAGTAAGAAAAACATACTTAGCATTTGAATAGTGATAGGTCAGTAGCAGAGTCTTAAACAAGCCTTCTCATAGGTTCAATGATAGAAAAAAATTGGCATTAGCTCAGAAGCCTAGGGATAGTGTCAGAGTTATGGATACCCCAGTTCGCTTAATCTCGTATAAGTCACAGATGACATTCCTAAGGGAGGTTTCAACTAGGAGACTGAAAAAGATGACCAAGAATAAGCATTCTCTAGTCTTGGTAGCCATAAAGTGGGTTTTAGGAAAGGACTGTGTAGAATATGAGGATAAGTATCAGGTGAATACTGACATATTCTCCCACTTCGTAGCCTCCATGCTGGACATCAGCGTTCCTCGGCCACTCATCTTGAAGCTGGATAAAGAAATCTTCCCGAAAAAGTACCTGAATGGTCTCAGTGAGGTCATCGCTCATGCTGCCTATGGGATAGGTCTACCATCAGCCAGTGACCTACGTCACTTCATTGAGGAAGAAGCCGTTGTCATTTGGCTGTCGTTCCTCAGAAGATTCTACCTATAGACCCGAAACTAGCACCAACAGAGGGTTACTCAGGCCCTTCACTTCCTATTTCGTAGCTACAATGTGATACCTTTCTACGACGTAGACTGGTATACTGACTTCATGAAATTGGTGTTTCCCCCGCTAATGGCAGTTGTGCCAAATGATGATGCCAGTGCTGCCGAAGGACCCGGACAAGGAAGAAATGGACGCTGCAGTGAATGCATCAATTGTCGCTAGCCATGCCTTTGGATAAAAACCCCCTTGCCTGTTCAACAAATGTTTCCCTGTCTGCTACTCAAAATACCTGCCCATAGCTATATATAAGCCTGAAGAAGACTATTATATATATAATAGCTCAATATACTTGTAAATTTTGAAATATGGCTTCCCAGCCACTTTTGTAATGAAAAGGACATATATGAATAGATATCTATCGTTTAAAGAAAATCTATGCTCTTCCTTCATTTTGTATTTAAGTTTTTCTGGGCTTGCAACTTTTGTTTGCTATTTCTCCGCACATGGGTGTGTTCTGTGTAAAGCAATTCCGGTGTATCACCCACCAATAATAAATGGGTTAACTCCATAGAAGTACAAATTGTTTCAGAAAAAGACCGGCCAAAGAAACGAAAAATAAAATAAAAGTGCTATTTACATATGTACAGAGTAGAGCTTAATGCCTAATGGAACAGCTTAAGATGAATCCCATTGATCGGGATTCCCAACGGTTCCTGTTCCATGTTCTCCAGCTCAAAAGCGTTGTGTTCTTTGCACCGAATGATTTTAAAGGGACCCTCCCATAGGCTATCAAATTTACTATGTTGACCTGGCTTTGTAGCCCTGCTATCATATTTTAGCACTAAGTCTTTGCATTTTAGACCCTGGTCGGAAGCCTTCTTATCAAACCATCATTTGACCACCTATTGACGACTTGTCATTGCTATTAGGGAATTCTCCCTTTTTTCCTGTACTTCCAACAGTTCGGTGAGCCGAACCTCCATGGCTTCATTTTATTCTATCTCAAGAGATTTCAACAACTGTATTGTCAGAATCTCCATGGAGATAGGTAACAATGCCTCTTTCTCGTATACGAACTCATAAGGTGAAGTCTTAAGGACTTGCTTAGGAGTTATGCGGTTTGCCCAGAGCGTTGTTCGGAGGTTTTTATGCCATTCCCTCTGGTGTTCTGAGCCAATCCTTTTAAGGAGTCAGACTAATCTTTTGTTCGTTGACTCTACTAGACCATTTCCCTATGGGTAATAGTTTGATGATGTTTTAAGGAATATGCCATTCTTTAATGCAAAGTGACATACCTTTGCACCTAGGAATGCTCTGGCATTGTCCGAAATGATAGTTTTCAGAGGGCCGAACCTTGTCACTAGTTCCTCGAGGAAATCTACAATCTCTGTCTCTATTGCACCTTTAAGAGGAACAGCCTCCGTCCACCTTGTGAAGTAATCCATAGCGGTCAAAATCCGCTTGTGTCTGGCACTAGAGACCAGGTTGATCATTCCGATGAAGTCCAGGCCCCATTGTGCAAATGGTTCATCCACCACTATAGGTATGAGGGGCATTGCAGAATTCTTCCTTCTAACGGTGAAGAACTGGCATTTTTTACAAGCTCTCACCAAAGAGTGGGAGTCACTGAAAATTGTGGGCCAATAATAGCCAGCACACATGATTTTAATTGTGGTGGTTTTGGCAGAGAAATGTCCACCTGCAGCACTATTGTGGAATGCATCAAGGATCCTCTTCGCCTGCTCTGAAGTAACGCATCATAGGAGAACACCATTGAAATTCCTTTTGAAAATGACTCCTTCTATTAGCGTATATCCACAATTTTGAAGCCGGTAATACCTCTTTTTTTGGGATGAGAGGCCTGGTGGATACTTTCTGATTTGCATGAACCTCATTCTATCAGTCAGCCAACCGCCTTCCGATTCTGATTTATTTATCAAGACGAGCTCTGGCTGCTCCTCTGTGATAGGTACTTCCTCGTTCTATGCCATGTACTCACACCATCCTCTTCTTTTAATAGTCTTAGTAGGCTTGACTTCAATGTCGTATTCAAGGATCTTGGTGATCCAATTAGCCCTTTTTTTCATGATCTCCCCCTCCATGATATATTCATGCACACTGGAATGTGCGACATATACCAACACCTTGTTGTAGGAAATTAGATGGCAGAACTTTTTAAGTCCCTTTTCTATCGCAAAGGCCTGTCTTTCGACAAAATTATAATTCACCTCATATTCCTTTAGGGTCTGTGAATAGAATGCCACTAGATGTTCCCCATTTTCATCGTTATCCTTTTGGGTTAGAATAGTAGCAATACTGGACTTTCTACTGAAAGCATACACTATAAAATCTTTGGATTGATCTGGATTAACCAGAATCAGGGCTGTGGAAATAGCTTCCTTCACCCTTTCAAAAGCCTCTCAAGCTTCGACTATCCACTTGAATGTCTGATCTTTCTTCAGCATTAGGGTGATCAGCCTAATCATTCCCGCAAAATCAGAAATAAACTTGCTGATGAAATTTACCTTGCCCAGGAAAGACTGGACACCTTTCTTATTTACCGAAAGGGGAAGTTCTTTGATAGCCTTTACTCATTCGGGGTCAATTGAAACACCTTCTCTAGACACAACATGCCCCAACAGCTTACCCTGTGGCACTCCGAATACACATTTCTTTGGATTTAGTGAAACTCCGAACTCCTGGCACTTTTGAAAAACTAATTCCAAATGGTCAAAATGGTCATCCTTAGATTTAGAGAACACAGTAAGGTCATCCAAATAGATTAGAATAAAATTATTGATTAGTTCACTGAATGCGATGTCCATTGCCCGCTGGAAAGTTGCCCCTGCATTGGATAAACCAAAAAGCATTTTAGCATATGCAAATGTTACCTACTTTGTGGTGAACATAGTCTTGTGTTGATCCTCTTCTTGAACTCGAATCTGGTTATAGCCGGAGAAACCATCTAGCAAAGAGAACATTTCTGATCCTGCCACAGTTTGTAGGATTGACTCCATAGAAGGCAATGGATAGTGGTCTTTCACAGATGCTCTATTCAGGTCTTAGAAGTCCACACACAAGCGGATATCCCCATTCTTCTTTCAGACTGGGACCATATTCGATACCCAAGTACTATGTTTGATTGGGAAGACAATGCATGACTCAATGAGCTTGGTTAGCTCTTGTGCCATTAGGGCCTCAATTTTAGGGTTCACTAGCCTCTGTTTCTATCGGATTGGTCTTGCACCTTTTGTTAGCTCAATAGTGTGCTAAATGATGTCAAGATTGTAACCCTCTAGATCATTATAGGACCAGGCCACTACTCTATATTTTTCATAGAAACTGACGAGCCTTTCCCTATCATGGTGCAGAACATTTTTTCTGACTTAGAGATTCCTACCATCGGAGACCTGAATGTCCTCATGATCACTTTTGTTCGCCACAAACGTCCGCTTATCATTTTGGGCATCATCACAATCGAAAAAGTTTTCAAGAGTAACCAATCATTTCAGAAGTATATTAGATTTGAGTTGTATAATTTGTCCTTCATAAGCCTCGAAAATATTTGGTTGAAGCTAATCAGTGAACTCCCCTGAGTGCTAGATAAACGAGGTGATGTGTTCATCACTTTCAAAAACCTGCCAACTCTGATCATTGTTAGGGATTGCTGGTTGGACTAGCACTCGTACTGAATGCTCGTTATGAAGCAGGTCAAAAACAAGATCAAACTAAGCACCAATCACAACCATGTGATCTACATCGCTATTTTCTCTTCGGGGAATGGTATGGATGTTGAAAGCTTCAAAACTATCAGTCAAGTCTCAAACTCAGTGCCAATAAGATCTCATGCAGACATTCTTTGCTGCAAAAATTCCTCAAACCTGGTTAACTACCAGTTTGGAATCTCCGAACACAATCAATTTCTTAATTCCCATTCGTTCCGCAAGGCTTAGGCCTTGGACTAACCCTTCATATTCAACCTCATTGTTTGAATAGGCGAAATGAAAGTGGAACAGACTCAACCATTTTTTATTTTGTGGGGATATTAGATATACTCCTGCTCCAGCACCTACTTTGCTTCTTGCTCCATCAAAGTATAGTGTACATAACTCATTTTCCTGGTTACCTTCAAATTCTTTGGTGACCCTCGGAAGCACCTGGTCTTCATCATAAATTACATATGTGCCCAATCCTGTAGCATGATAATTTCTAAAAGGATCATTTTTTATGTGTTCACTCAACAGAGCATCTTCTTTATCATTCCAATCTCTGCTCACCTTCTCCTATTCTAACAAATCAATGCTATACATTTCTTGCTTGGTGATAGAGGTATGCACTGCTTCAAAATTGATCAAGGCCTCATCCACCACATGTTCAAAATGTAGAGCCTCTGATTCTATCTTCATTTTTGCGCCGTGCTTGGTCCTAAGTATCAGATGTGACCAATCCAAGGACAGGTATCCGCCCACTTTTGAAGTAAATTCTCGGGATAGACAGAGACCAAACATAGGAGGAACATCTATGATCACCGTATCCTGCGGGACTGTGATACTAGGGCAGGCAAATAGAGTTAATGGAAGCGCTTTGATGACACCTATAGTCTCAACTTTATTTCCATCAAGCTGCATCACCCCTCTTTTCATAGGTTCATAGTTGAGTCCCAAAGCTTCAGCTATATGTTTAGGCATAACTATTGTACTAGCGCCAGAATCAATCATAGCATTGTGTAATAGCTTCTTTCCTACAATGACATTCAAGAAGAAGGGTTGAGGTTTCAACCTACTTCTATCCTTGGCAGAGGATTCCTTCACCTTGTCTATAAGAACCTTAGCTGGTGGTATTTGATAAACAACCTCTATATTGGCAGACAGCTCTATTGGTGCTGGGTTGATCTCTTCTTGAAGCGCCTTCTGTAATAGCGTCTTCTATTTCGGGATAGCTAGAATGTCCCACAAAGACACATTAGTAGATGATTTCTTCAATTGATCTACCACATTAAAAGGTGGCAAAATCAGAGATTTCTGCTCCTTGGTTCTTGCTATAATAATTTCCTTACGTAGTTGAGAAGTTGAAGGGATGGTTGAAGCACTGGGAATTTCATCAGACTGGCCTCTGATTTGCGGGCTGTCCAGATGTGAAACAACTGGATCATCGGTGAATCTCCTCTTTGAGCGGGTGTTATAGTTAGACTATACTTGTGGTGTTTTGGATATAAATGCATCGTTGGAAAACATTGTTTCTTCTTCCTCCATCTAGGAGAAGAGCGCATGATCAGGAGTAATATCAGACTCTTGTTCTAAAGACATTCTTTGCATTTGTGCGATAAGGACCACACTCTCCATTGGTGAGGCATATACATAACCTCCATTTTCTATTGTTGTGCCTTGGTTGCGTTGCTCTGCCACCTTTTGTTGTATGTTGCCACGCGGACAGTTTTAGGGCATATGTGCATCGCTGCAGGAGAAACACCATGGATTGATATCATCAATAAGATTGTTTTATCCTATAGTGAATTCCCTACTCAAGCTTGGCAACACACTCGTCAACAGAGTATGCACCAACACCATTTGGTTCACAGTTGGCGTTGGTGGATTAGTGCGAGGCACACCCTGATATTGATTTTGCTGATAAGTAGACCGCCCGCCTTGATGGTTTTGATATGCGGGCTGCGGGGGCATTGCTTGTTTCCACTTAAGAGTTGTTATGTCATTTTCCATGGTTCACAACATCTCCTTGAGGTTTCCTATTTCATCCTTGGAAGATCCTAATGTAGAAACCACATTTTTAGCGGTGGCCGCATATGTGTACATTGACTAGGCAGTTGCGGGCACACTAGTGGACGCGACCTCTTGCGCGGAGATCGATATTTCAAGAAATATCAGCATAATAGGTTAAGGAGGAAATTTTTCACAATCTATCAAATGATTCTCAGCTTTGATAATGGTACCATAGGCATCCGGTAGAATAGCTCCTCCCAAAGACTTGATCATCACGGAGATGTCAGAATTGATGGACTTTAGATAAAATATAAAGGCCAACTCGGGAGTCGGGAGGATGGTAACAGGTATCCTCTGCCAATTTATGTGAAATCGGGCATTGAAGTCCGTCAAAGCCTCCTGGGGGGCTCGTTTTATGACAGATAGCTAATAATACAATGAGGAACGATCTTCATCATTTAAGAACCTTTCATAGAATCGATCTTCGAGCTCATTCCAGGTGCGAATTGAATTAGGAGTTAGTGTTCGGTACCAATCTAGAGCCTTGCCTTTGAAAGACGTGGCGAGGAGCCTTAGGGCTACATTCTACTCTGTAATACCATGTACCAAACATACATCCGCCACATCCTACAAATGTTCTGCAGGCATTTTTGAGCTGTCTCTGGAAAATTTGGGAATAGATTTCAAGGACGAAACTGGGATAGCGCCCCAAATAGCAGGCACTACCGGGGCTACAAGGCGACTTCCAGCATCCCATGCTACATAGTTTCTATTGGCGGCCGACAACATGATGAGAGGAAAAGGTGGTGGGAATGGAACGGTTACCAACTGATTAGCGACCTGGACTGTCCCTGGCGGAGGTACTAGCAAACTTGGGTTACCTGCAATTTCCAATCTAGTTATAGGTCGATGGCTCATACACCCTTCTGTAATGCAATTTCATTAAGCTCGGTCCCACCGGGCGTGCCAGAAAAAGAATAAACTGTTGACACCAAAATTTGACAAGGTAACAGAGTCTTATGGGAAACTCAGTTTAAGGGGGACCTTTTGCGCTAAACTGAGTAACCTCCGGATTTTAGAGAAGCCAACTTCTTCTTTAATGGGTTTTGGAAAGGGAAAAGGAAATGGATATAATAAAACAAAGTCTAACCTAAGGTGATTCACCAAGATTTGATGATAGGCATGATAAATCATAGATTTAAGGGCTTGAATGGTGTTGTGGTGTTCCAAAACATCAGATACTTAAGGTTATAGTATAGACAACTCATTTATTAACATAAAATAACATTGCATACATTTTTATTGCCAAGAAGAGTCAATAGACATGGTCTAGGTAAGCAAACTTGCATTCAATGTATATAGAAGTTCTTCAAATGAATTGTTAGGATAATATAAAGAACAGTTCACAGTTTGATCAAAAGCGTGAAAAACAGAAAGGCCAAACAATTGGCACAGTCTGAGAGTTTTGCAATTAAATAAAATAGTAAGAGAGGCTTGGTGTCCATTTGCTAAAACCAATGTACTTTTTTCTAGTTTTAGTCGATGCCTTTCTCCTCTTCTAAGAAAGTATAAATAGCAGGAAAACCTCTCACTGCTTTGGAGAGCAGTAACATAAAAGATTCACACCATCCTCTACAATGATGCCTCTAGTAGAATATTCCCAAGGCCGTTACAACATCATCGAACTGGAACACAACATTTAGTCATCCCGGGCACATGTGCATCCTCTGTAATGATGGCGGTGGTCCCAGCCAGGCTCGATCAGACAGGTGTCATCCATCGCTGTGAATGATTATGACAAGAGGCAACCAATAGCATTATTTAGTTCATCTAGCCTATCGCCCGCATAACAGATCAGCCGTTAGGCACGTGGCAGCCTTTCGCTGCCTACATGAACCTTTCTCCCCTCACTGCCAAGGATTTGCAAAAATGCAACACATGTCGAATGGGCTGAGAACCTTATCACAGTGGAGGGAACGCTTTATCAATTGGGCATAAAAGACACGTGGCAGCATTTCGCTACCCACGATTGCTATTTCATCCCCGCGTTGAAGGATTTGTGAACGGTTGCCACGTAGCAAGATGTGGGGCCCGCCAACACCTTTTAAGGATGAAGGCTTTGTGGAAGCATTTCGCCGCCCGATGAGGCCTTAAGGAAATAAGAAACAAAAGCATCCCATAACTATGACACGTGGAAGCACAACAAAGCTTCCTAGGATCCGAAAGGAATGTCGATACCCAAAGCTGCGAAGAGTAGATGCGCACAACGGTAGGTCAAAACTTTCATAAAAATCCAAGAAAACTTGGCAATTCACAGGCCGACGCACACTCAATACAAAAGATAAACCCGAAGGGAGCTGCTCAAATATTTATTTAACAAATACCTCATCACAGGACGACATGAAGTAAAATTAAACCCAAATTTCACTTTTTTCCCGCTCAAAGGTCAAAATGGGACCAAAGAGGACTCATTCACCACACATGGAAAATGGGTCCCACTTGGATGGGACTGATTCACCATGCATGGCGAATGGGTCCCATAGGGGTCATTCCAACAACTAAGATGCCAGGAGATAAGGAAATAAGGTTTAAATTGCAACGTTGTCGGGTATTTGATCAATTTAAGCCTCAGGATGCACAATGTGGGTTAATAGGGGCCTATTAGTGATGATGTGAATGTCAAATAGGGCTTGGGACACAAAATTCAATGTGAAAGTGTAATTAAATACACTCTACAACACTAAAATGAGGTCCACACTGCCTAGGAAGGCACAAGAACCAATGTGAATGTGCAAGACACATTACAACACTAGTTTAACATTAAGTTTAATTCAAAAACCTTCTAGATTGATATAATAATGTTATTAAACACATTTATAATGTTGAATTGGGGAGAAATAGGTTCATTAAGTCTAGAAAAGTGTGAAAGTCCTTTACAACACTTTACAACACCTTTACAAGATGTCGTTAAAAGCATGTTATTCAATTTGCAAGGCTACATGACCTAATTTGGATGCATGAAATACCTCACAACACCTTAATCAAGGCCTTATTAAGTCCACTTTATCATGAATTATTCTCATGTCAAGCAAAGGATACTTTTTTCTATGGTGCAACGACAACACACTTCTCCAAAACTACTCCCCCTTTGACATCAAGGGAAAAGGGTACCAAAAAGATACTTCTCTTCTATACTCCCCCTTTCTAAAATATTTACATCAAAGTAGCTCCCCCTAATAATGTTATAAAAAAATTATACCGCAACACCATCAACTACTTTCGTATATGTACATTGAAGTAAAATAACTATTTATACAAAGCAAAAATGTACATCTTAACTAGATGAGGGTAGAATACCCTAATATGATGCCTTCAATTTTGCAATGTGTGCCTCCTAATACTTCTTTACAAACTCCCAATCCTTCTTGGTGAAGGAAAGCATATGACATTGACTTTCAAAATGAATATGGAGGTATTCTCCTTCATCCGGAGAACTTGGCACTAGAGTCCTTTGCACAACCTTCTTAGCATTAGCTAAAACTCTAGTTAAAGACGTAAGCCTTACACTTACCATATCTTAGAGCTGGTCGTATTGCATTATGATTTTCTCTTTTTATTCCTACAATAGAGAGAATTAAAAATGTAGGTTTTTAATGATTGCTCTTACAGGTCCATCTGTATCATTCACTGAATCATAAACAATTGAGGCCTGAGCAATTTGAGACTCAATTGAGTCCATCTGATCTTTGATACTCCTTGTGGAAACTGGCCATTTAAAAAAAAAAAATAGTAATTGTATGACTTCTTCCAAACATTTATGAACTTCCTTTAAGTTGCCTTGCAACTTGCCATGTGCAGTACCACATTTATTTGAAATTTTTGCTAACCTTTTATCATTGAGTTTATTTTCCATTTTCGTGTCAATATTTTCTTCCAAACTAGTAGAATACCTTTAAAATAATCAATTAGTAATCTCAATTGTTATACACCAGATAGATAATTTTCAATAAATATTTTGAGAAAACCTTCCTGCAACACCTTCATGGCTTCATCCACCAATTTTGTACTCTTTTGGTAAGTTTGAAGAATTTCTTTCCTTGTGGAGGCATAGAAAACATCACCAAGTTGTAATGTGTGTAGGGAGAAATCTTATCTAGGTCTACTTGACCTTGTTGCATAGGGATTTGCAGTAGTTGTGTAGAAACCATTGGTTGAAATTGTAACTACATATTTGACATATCTTTTAATGAATCTCTAGAGGGTCTAAAGGATTCACCACCATCTTTAGTGCTCCTTCATTCTTATCAGTCTTTTCCTTCTCACCACAACCAGAAACCTCTTTAGTATTCTTCTTAGCTTTTGGAAGAGGCAGAGTTTCTTCTTTTTGTGCCTCACTCTTCTTTGAGACATCATGCATGCCTTCTTTACTTTTCTCAACATCTATCTCCACATTCTAAGGGGGAAAATTCTATTTATTTTGAGCTTCATTATTCTTAAGGACATCCTATTTATCTTCTTTATTTTGCTTAACATTTATCTCCACATCTAGAGGGTTGTTAACTGTCAACACATGCTCTTTCTGCTCATTCTCATGCTCATGTTGTTCATTGACAGGCTCATTACTTTTTGGGAGGGGAGTGTCTTGTTGCATTTGATCTTCATCACCCAGAGGAACCCCCAACTCTTTAACAAGTTCTTCAAAATAATGTAGTGTCTCATTCCTTAACCTTTCAATATCTTCCTTATCTCTACTTATAAGAGTTCTTACTCTTTGCTTTGTCTTGAATCTTTTGCTATATGACTATAAAAACTTAAGTCTATCCTCCTGAGAAAATGAGGAACCAATCTTCTCCAAGGAAAATGCCTCCATCTTAGCATCTTTAGCAATAACTTCTTGTCTTTTAGCACTTAACATGCCTTTTATATCATCTAACAATTGATCCTCAATCTCACCTAGGATAGTATTGAATGTTACCATATATTTAACAATAGCCTCTTCAATTGTTGCCTTGTATTCATTATTTGCATCTGCATACATTGTAGTAGTTTCCTTCAAGATACCAAACTCTACAATACCACTAAACAATGCATCTAGCCTCATAAGACTATGCATTATAACTAGAGGGATATTCCTCCTCTTTTCCCTTGCCTTTAAATGACTCTTCTTCTTCTCCTGACCTAGAACTCTTTTCTCTTCTTTGAAAAATGAAAGCTTTCTTTTCCTTTTCTACTTCCTCTTCACTTTTTGTATCCACTATATTAATTTTCTTCTTTTGCACTTGTCTCTTCTGAGAGACTTGGACTTATTTTTTTGGACCAATGGGGTCCTTCCTCTTCTTCTTCTTCACAACTGATGTACTTCTCTCTAGTAGCCTTTTCTTTATTTATTCTCTTTGGAGCTTTCTATTGCATAGTGGTGTTGGATGTATCTTTCTTCTTAGAACTCCTTGCAAGCTTTGTTCTGGAGGAATTTGGAATGATGAGGAGAGGAGAAAAGGTCCTAACTAACCTTCTTATACTTGGATTACCCTACAAGTAGTAGATGTGGCTTTGGATTTCTTAGCATAACCTTGGGTGTATTCACCATCTCCTCCAAATCTACTTCCATCTTCACAACTTTCTCTATAATGTCTTTCTTCTTCTTTTCTAGGTTATCTTAGTTGGATTTCTCTGCATAAGTTCTAAACCTATCCACTGTAGGATCTCTAGGCTTGCTCAACACAATTTCTGTAATACTAGTGAGCTCAACTTCTATCACTTCATATCCAAGCTTTGAAACCCAAACAATTTTGGGTTCAACTGCTTCCATGTAGCAGTGGTCTCTACTGACCATAAAGGTTATGTCATCCTTATACTTCTCAACAACACTTCTTGGAATCCTATATCTCTCTTGCATCTTTCCTTGAAATGCCTTGAAGAATCCCCCACAACATGGAGTTTTTGGATTTTAGGTCTTCAAATCTTCTCAAATGATTTCTTATTTGCACAACTATCAAAATACTATCATCCCATATAACATTCCTTGCTCCGGGAAACTCTCTAAGAAAGTAAAACAACAAGAAAATAACAAGAGTACCATCCTAAAATGGGTACCTTGACTC
>VDFB02320791.1:0-29857 GCA_007258455.2 Sequoia sempervirens | reverse complement strand
AAAGGGGCTCGCTCGGACTAGGGTGTTCAAGCGAACCCCTAAAAACCCAAATTTTTGGTTTTGGGAGCGTTTTTGCAATTTTCCTTCCTCATTGTAATTTTAAACCAGTTTTGTGGGATCACCTTGGTATTTGGTTTTATATTTATTAAATATTTGATTATGATAGATGTTACTAAATGATTTTGTAGACACTGAAAATTGACCACTTTTATTTGGTCAATTTACCCATAATTCGACCAATTTCATATCCTCTATATTAATTAAATAGTACCCTATTATTTAATTAATATTCATTATCCCTTATCCCTTCATCTTAATCTATTTCAAGTCTATCATCTTTAAATCATAGCCTAATGTAAATTATTACCTTTAATTATTTACTCTCATCACTTATCCCTTTCCTCCAAAAATTAAATAAATAATCTATTTATTTAATTCCCCTCATGTCACGTCCTTTATAACATTCTTCTAATCATTATTAATTTATATAATCCTTGGTTAGGGATGTGGACATTCGTAATCCATGATTAGGAGGTATCATGTCCTCCATAATATGCAAGTGGATCAGTAACCCTTATTACCCACCTAACCACTTGTCTAATCCCTCACTTGCACATCCTAATCATTGATTAATTATCCTAGTCTAACCCATGGTCAACCTCCTAATAAATGCTAGCCCATACCCTAATGAATTTTTTTTAATTCCATTATAATATACCCACATCTCCAAATGGAATTTTAAATTCCACTTTATTTGCCCAAGGTACTTGGAGGAATTTTTAATTCCTCTCCCATCCCCCAAGGAATTTTTAATTCCTTTTCCTTCTCCCCATGAAGATTTAAGGGAATTTTAATTCCCTTTTGTCACATCCATTACCTATGGTACTTCCAAGTACCCCTTTCCCCATGGAATATTAAATTCCTTTTATCCTTCCCATGCACATTAAAAAGGAATTTTTAATTCCTTGGTCAACCATCTTGTCTCATGTATCCACATGATGACAAGCATCATCATTTGGTGGGTTGAGATGCCTTGATCTCCTCTCCATTATCAATCTCCACCATCCATTCCCATCTCCCATGGCTAAATGACTAACACTTAGTCATTTTTGGTATTCAACACACTCATTCTACTACAACACATTCATCTCAATCTCTCAAGCTCACACACCACCATCTTGCATCCATAGCCAAACCCAACCATCTTTGCATCCAAATGAAGCAAAAACAAGTTGTTTATGCTATTGAATTTGTTCTAGAGCACACATCCAATCGCATATAAGGGGCAAACAAACTTATCAAACTCAATAAGATAATATTTGGTCTTTATTTGAATTTTCAAATTGAGTTTCATCCTTGGGCCCTAATTTGAGTGTTGTCTTTGATTTTTCTCTTTTTCTCGAGTTTATTTCTTGCATTTTAGATAAGGTAAAAATACTGCACATAGATTCAATTATGTGTTAAAAAATTAGGACCTATCAAACATGTGATTTAGGATAAAGAAACTATTGTCCACTATCCTAGTTTACTTAAACACCTAAAAAATTGTAAATTTTGCACAAATTTAAACCTTGCCTCCAAATCTAAACCTCACCCATATATTTGAACTACATTGAAACAAGATTCAAAAATTTACTCACCTTAATGTTTGGAACCTATATTTGGAAAGAGGTGGTATCTGTAAACACCATTTAGGAGTTTTCTAGGATAGGATTATTCTCCTTTGGTTAAAGCCTTGTTATCAAGCTATGTATATAGCATAATGGCCATAAATAGTAGGCAATTATATAATATACCTAGAATTTTGATGCAATGTTGATTCCATGCTCTTGCGATAATGCAATATATAATTATTTCATGTTAGGTCCTCTTATTCCATATTAATTTAATAAAAATAATTAGGAATGTCCTTTTATATAACACCCTAGTTGTAAAATTTCAAATTTTGGAAAGGGATGAACGCAAAATAAATTTTAAAATTAAAATTTATAATTTTGGAGGTTAAATCCATGCCCACAAAAATGAACTAGGTTCATTTTTGAACCATAAAAGTGACAAGAAAGTTGATGACTGACTAATATAATAAATCTGATCTAGATCATTAAGATGTGAAAATTATACAATTAGGTTAGGATCAAGTTATTTATCAACTTCATATAAAAATATTATTTTACACACTAATCATCACATTAGAGATAAATGTGCCAAAATAAACCTAAAGCAAAAGGAAAATATACAAAGTATGAACTAGATGCACAAGATAACTAAGAGGGGGGGGGTGAATCATAATGTGAACACATCAAACACATAAGAACACTAGATTTACTTGGAAAACCCAAGAAGGGAAAAATCACAGTGAGGATTAGCTCACAATATAAAGTAATAGCAACACTAAATATAATAGGTTCACTATCAGAGGGCTCACTTTCGAAAAGAAAGAAGGGCTCATTGCCAAAGGACTCACTATCCAGAAAAAAGAAGATAAAAGAAGGGGTGGATCACTACCAATTTGAACTGTTAACAATGCATCTCTCTTATGCCGAAGATACAATTCCACTGAAGCACAAACAACTCATTCAACAAACTAAAATGTAGACACCTTCTTCTCATTTCATCTAGGAGTCATAAGCATTAAAGCTTGCACTCATATCACCACACTTGATCACTTTCACATCTTTCACATCACACACAATCTATGCCTTATCCACACAACAACTTGCCTTTTTATTTATACTATCTATAACCTAAAACAATCTCAATTAGGTCAACCCTATGGAAACGTATACAACTTAATCATGTAACATCAAATAGGTCACCACCAAACACTTCCATGCTATAAATAAGTGAAGGGAAACCACACCACAACTTTACTGGGACCCAAATCTACACCAACATGCTTCTCAACACTTTTAGAAAAACAGCAATCATCCTCAAGGTAATTAGCGCTAACATGCCAGGTTGACCAAACTTTTATTAACACCCTTAACAATTAATTGCATGCTTAACTAGGTCCAAAAATAACTTCGTAGACCACATAACACCACTCCAAAATATTCATACATGTCAGAATATTTCAACATCATCATAATATTATGTAACTCTTCCACAACCACCTAAAACTGAGAACACCATCATTCTGTGCAACTAGACATATTGGCATAGACATCCAACACACCAAACAACCTTGTGGAACACCACATCACCTGAAACTTCAAGAGAAGGTAGATACAACCAATATAAGCACATTCTCGTATCCGTAAGACAAGAACCTTCAGTGCAAAGAAAATAAAGAGAAAATAAAAGGCAAGGAAGAAATAGAAGAACCTCCAAATATCATATTTGAATAATATTCTTACATAAGAAGGTCATCCTCATCCTAATCATGAACCATAAAGTTCTCATACCCAACTCTTGCATTCCTTTGTTGTGTAGTTTGCATCACTATGTAGGGTAGTTCCTTTGACAAATATGCTAGAGAGAGTCACCATTTATAATTTTAAATTTGGTAACCAATATTTGTCTTTCTTTGAATAAATGTTTTCTTGTATATTATAATTTTTCTTATTTTTTTTCTTTGTTTGGAACTCACATAACTTAAGTATCATTTAAATATGTAGTAGATTCATGATGATTATCCATGTAATAACTTTATATTTTTATTTCTTTCTTGGCAAAATCCATTACCCATGAGAATCATTTTGAGGAAAAATGATATCTAAACCTTGATGCTTGAATAGTGTAAGTTGTATAACATGTTGTTATAGTTTTGTAGAGTGTACCTTTTCTATTTATAGTCATAATATGATAAATATCTTACCATTTTACACTCATATTGGCTACTTTGGTCTTTAAAATGGTCATATTTTCTCTTTATTGTTTGTCTTTTGAGCATTTATACAAATCATATAATGTATTTGTAGACTCATCAAGTCACTCATTAGGATTGTTAATACATAAAACTAATTAATTGATTCTAATAGTAGTACATATAGATATGTTAGAATAGTTGTAAATTCACCCTTGTAATCATATTCATACATTGATGTAGTATAGAAGGAATTTATCTAATCAAGGATGACTAATTAATACATTGAATTGATCATAAGAAAGAATGATATGAAAAAAAGTAGGAACCTCTTTTGGAGCAATAACCAGAATAATGTAACCCATAGTCTCAACTAATACTCCATTAGTCATCTTAAGAGAAACACATGAATGCGCATATTCTTGTTGCTAAGAAAGATGATTACATAAAACTCTTTTGGGAATATATTAAATTTGAAAGAAAGACTAATACAAATACCATCATTTTTAGAAGCAACATGATATTCCACATATAAAGGACCACAATACCCATTATTTTAGAATCTCATCATATGAATATATAATATAATAATTAAATAAAAGTAGATATAGCAATATTAGGCCCTTGATTAAGCATGCCCACAAACTTATTCTCATAATGAACAATGTGCAAACCAATGCGCTCTAACCCATAAATATTTAGTGCCTCAAATAAATTATTATTAGATTGATTATGCAATGGGAAAATAATTTGCATAGATTTGTAAATTCTAATTAGGGTGGGTGGGCAATCGGGAAACTAAATGGTGTCCCCTTTATAATTTAACTCCTCAACACATATCATATTATTATTGATAAGATCATGCATCTTATGACTCAATGCAATACCTTGTTGTGTAGTATGGAAATTAACTCTAAAATTACAAAATTATTTTTTATCAAACCTTTTAGGCACAAACTTTGAGGTATCCAATCGTCATATAGGAGGAAGAGTAATCAAATTTGCACCAAATAGACTATATAATACAACATACAAAAGACCCTAAAGATGAATAATTTTCTTTTGGTTTTGAGGCTTTAAAGTTATAACATCAAAAACTAATTATAAGTGGTAAAAATACAAAGTTATGTCACAGTTTTATAAAGGAAATAACCAAACATTGATCTAACCTCTTAACTTGAATCACTAGAAAGTGACATATGTTTTGAATTTTGAAATGATGTACAACTAATGAAATGTATATTTTTTAGTTTATTTTCTATTTTTAATTTTGTATAAAATCTAAAAAATATTTGAATATAATTTCTTTATAAAATAGACACTATAATTTAATTGCTAATAAAATGAAGTTAAATGGAATGTTGTTCTTTATATAGTAATTTTTTTCATTAATTTTTTTTAGTATTTATAACTTGAAACTTTAATGCATTGATTTATTTTTCCTCCATTTTGATAAATATATTTTTTTACATAAATTTTAAATTTTGCATGCATTGAAAAGACGACTACATGGGACATCAACTTTTGTCTTAACTATTTATCCAAAATAGAAATAAAAGTTATATGATCTTGACATGGAATCTTTTCTTTAGTGAATCATATTTTTTTTCAAAAAATTAAATAAATTTTAGTATTTATTCTTGAGAAGATAATCAACCTTATATTTTGATGTTGATGATGCCTATTCATTAAAAAAAAAAAAATTCAAATAATTAAAAATAATTAAACTTTTCAAAAAATAAAACTACACTTATAAATCTACAAAAAAAGTATTTTTGTATATTTAAAAAAAATATTATATATAAGAGTGGGAGTTATTGAAACATCAAGCTTTTTGTGTAATTTTTTTTTGGTAAATTGGCCTCAAAGTGGTATAAAATATGCATTTAGTGGACACTTCCAATTGGAAAAGTTGTGGCCCATATCTAACTTAGTTAGAAAGAATCTAGCTAGATCATATGTTTGAAAAAAAATAAAATGAGATGCTTAAATTCATTTGTTTTGATAAGTTGGCCAAAAGTGTGACACAATTCTATACTTTTACAAAGGACCATGATGAGCATTTCAAATGCCTATTTTATTATTTATTCTTACCCTTTTGAAAACCATTTTTTTTGAAACTTTGAAGGATAAGGTGGCTAAGAAGGGGCATAGTAATATCTATATTTAAGTATATTAGCCCCAAGAAATTTTATTTCACCAATTCTCATGCATTAGCACAAAAATTCATGAAAGAAGCATAACTATTTCAATTCACTCTCTCTTGAATAATAGGTAATAAACCCTTAACAAATATTATTTGCAATTAATCATCATAAATCTAATATAGTGTCTTTATTGATAAGTATTCAATTCTAATAATATAAAATACTCATTTGATCCTTGTTTGTATTACATTAAATCTAAAATTTAACCTTTAAACTAATATTGATGTTGAAGTGTCACACAAAATAATTTTCTAAATCACTATCAGAATGGATAGAATCACAAGGAAGAGGTTAAAATAATTCAATCACATAATCCTTTAAAGTTGTTGGGACAAAATTTGTAAGAATCTTATCATCATAAACATAGTTCAAACAAATCTCATTGAATGAGCTTAAATATTTTTGTGGTCTTCTTTACCATTATACATCTCAAAATGAGGGGTCAAAAAATCCATTGGAAATATGCAAGAGGATTATATTGGTTTCTCTTGTAATGTCCTTTTTAATACTAGGGGGCAAGGTGTCAGATTTACTTTCCACCCCATCAACTCACTTCATATTGTATCTATGATGCAAGGATGACCATTAGAATAAATGATTGGAATTGGGGTGGATGTATCCACATGAAAGATTATAGGAGGGGTATCAATGGATAAGATGAGTGAAAATATGGGAGTTTTGAGTTTGAGAAGTGGGCACATATAGAGGATTGGTCGTATAAGTTGTGAAGCACAACAACGCATGGTTATGTGGTATAATGAGTACACATGTGTGGAACAACTAAAGTGCTAGAAGAGGTGTTAGGAGGATGAAATAAGAGACATGAGAGGGTGGATGAATAGATGAAACATGTAGCCTAATTAATGTAGGAGGTCTGGAAGGAGACACAATGGATGAAGAGGCATGCAAAGGAAGGGGAATAAATATATTATATAAATAACTTGATGATCTTATCCTTTGATCTATACTCCTTTATAGACTCATCCCATAATGTTTAGTGATTTAAAACAAGTGAAGGACATCATTCAAATTCAAAGTATTAACATCATTACCCAAATTAGCATGACTAGATGTAAGCCTTTGTGTAGTAAGAGGCATGTCTCTTATATCCATATGTATAACATGTGCATCATGGTCAAAAGAATCCTCCCCATTAAAATAAGTCATAGTATTTAGATCCTCAATTACAAATTCTCCACATTAAGTCAAGATAATTGTAGGGTTGAGTTTAGAGTTTCTTCTTAGTAGAAAGTGGATGGTAGGTTTGAAATCTTGACATACATAAAAAGAATAAAGTAATGAAAAAGAAATGTAAACCAAACTAAGTTTAAGATCTTATAAAAATCATAAAATTAAAGAAAAACTCAAATCTAAAATAAAATAAAATAAAAAACCCTAAGGCCAAACCTTAGGAGTGTATGACTAGTCTAGATGTTTAATTGAATGATACGCCATTAATTCTTGTGTTACTTAAAATCAAATGAGAATCTAAAAAATCTAAGCAGTTACACGTCGTTGTCACCGTCCACGGAATGATTTTACACGCATCAAACTGAAAAGCATAAAAGACAAATCATTTTCCAACACCGAACACAAAGCAACCTTGTTAATATTAAAGTATAATAATGACAAGGAAAAAAGAACGAAAGGAGCGGTTAACCAAAACAACAGTATAATGCTGTCCCCTCTGAGGATTATTCAAATTCTCAGATTTTGAGTTTGGTGGAGATTCTGCCTGCTTAGGTGTATTTGGATTTTAGAATGACACCATTTGTGTAAACAAATGGGTTATCTTTCTAGAAAGTGCTACCAATTTTATTAATTGATTGGCTCGCGTTCATTGTTTCTTAATATTTAAGTTAGAATATATTTGGTCTTATCAATGATAGATTTTGTAATATTAATATTTTTATCATTGTGAAAATTAAAATATATGGGGCTTGATTAAGGTTTAAGGAAATATTAAATTTCAAAGCGCAAAGGTGTTGCTCAAAACGACACCATTTTGTAAATCAATTAATAAGTGAATGTGATCAACTTTCTTAGGTCTACAAACACATGGGATGGGATCGCAAAAATGATGGACCATCACAACCTAGGATCACACTAGTGATCTTATCGAGAAACTTAGGACTACAAGATTAATTCTCCATAACTATTTGCACACATTCCAATCATTTAATCCAATTTTACAATCAACATAGGGGAGAGGGGCCTATAATGGAGCAAGGTCCAATAGTGGGGATAGAATTAGTCCTCAGTGGTCCCCATAGTGGGGCACTTTAATATCCAATTGCAAAACACTTTTTATCCATGAAGTACGCAAAGTGACAAATCATGTGATGCCACATCAGCGTACCAATAAAACATGACTTAGTGCACCACTAGCGGTCTCACTTTTTTTTTGGGCCTTTTTGGATACCTCAACAAAAAGCATGTTGATGTGGCATCATATTTGATGATGTGGCCCTAAAACGAAATATAGAAGCACATGAGTTGTCAAATAAACTGTTGTACAAAATTGGGAGTGATTTGAAATTTCCACATAGGATTTTGAGAAACACGAAGTTAGGGTGATCCACTATGGGCCCCTCTCCCCTATATCAGTACATCAATCAATCCACTATAATAGAGCAACTAGGGCATCACTCTTCCTTTTTCTTATGGATTATACTTTTACATGTTGCATGAGTGACTCAATTATTTTTTATGATTTATATTAATTAATTTTGTTTGTGTTAAACCTAGATCAATATTTAACAAGGGAACTAAAAGAATTATATTTCTTAGGATTTAGTTTATCCCTAGCATATCTTACACAAGTCTTAGGGGTATTCTATAGGATTTGTTAGTATGTTTTGCTAAAATTATATCCTATATTTCTAATTTTCTTAATATTCCATTTAGATATTAAATAATCAAGTATGGACATATTGCTACACTTATCCCCTAGGGTTTGGCTTTAACTAGGGTCATATCTTTCACCCCTAATGGTCCTTGATTGTGTTAGGGAAAGGTTAGGGTTATGATTATGGTTTTTGGTTTAAGGATATGCTTACAGTTACTATTAGTGTTACAGTTAGTGTTAGGTTTAGGGATAGGTTTACATTCACTCTAATAACCCTACACTAACTGTAACCCTAACCCTATCCCTAATTGAACTCTAATGGTAACTCTAAACTCTAAGGTTTAATTAGGATTCAAATCTAGACTTAGAGTTAGTGTTAAGGTTTGTGTTAGGGTTAGGGTTAGGTTTAGGTTTAGGGTTCAATTAGGCTTATTTTGGTTAAGGTTATGATTAGGGTTTAATTAGAGTAAGGGTTAGGGTTCATTTAGGGTAAACATTAGGTTTAAGATTAGGCTTAGGGTTCATTTAGGGTAAAAATTGGGTTTAGGATCAAGTTTAGGGTTAGGGTTAGGTTTAGGGTTAGTGTTAGATTTAGCATTAGGGCTAGGTTAGGGTTCAATTAGGCTTATTAATAATATCTTAAGGGTTAGTAATATGTTAGGGCTTAATAATATGTTAGGGTTAGTGTTAGGGTTAGTGTTAGGGTTAGCAATAAAGTTAGGGTTAGGGTTCAATTAGGATTATTTTGGTTATGGTTATGATTAGTACTAAATTAGATTAAGGGTTAGGGTTGAATTAGGGTTAAGGTTAAGGTTCAATTATGTTACAATCAGGGTTAGATTTAAGGTTACAATTTTTGGTTAGGGATAGGGTTATGGTTAATGGCAAGGGTTAGGGAAAGGTTAGGGTTATGATTATGGTTTTAAGATATGTTTAAACGGTTACAATTAGTGTTATGTAGTTATGGTTAGGTTTAAGGACTGGTTTAGGATTAAGATTATGATTTAGGAATGATTGTTAGGGTTAGGATTAGGGATACATTTAGTGTTAGGATTAGAGTTAAGGTTTAATTAGGGTTAGGCTTAGAGTTAATTTAGGGTAAACATTGGGTTTAAGATTAGGGTTAGGGTTCATTTAGGGTAAAAATTGGGTTTAGGATCAAGGTTAGGGATAGCTTTGGGGTTAGTATTAGGTTTAGCATTAGGGCTAGGGTTAGGGTTCAATTAGGCTTATTAATAATATCTTAAGGGTTAATAATATGTTAGGGCTTAATACAATGTTAGGGTTAGCATTAAATTGAGGGTTAGGGTTCAATTAAGATTATTTTGGTTATGGTTATGATTAGGATTTAATTGGATTAAGGATTAGTGTTCAATTAGGGTTAAGGTTAAGGTTCAATTGTGTTTCAATCAAGATTAGGTTTAAGGTTATGATTTTTAGTTAGAGTTAGAGAAAAGTTAGGATTATGATTATGGTTTATGGTTCTAGGATATATTTACAATTATAGTTAGTGTTACAGTTGTGGTTAGGTTTAGGAATAAGTTTAGGGTTAGGATGATGATTTAGGAATTATTGTTAGGATTAGGGTTAGGGATATGTTTAGAGTTAGGGTTAGGGTTAAGGTTAGGGTTAGAAATAGGCTAAATTTATTATATTATGGTTAAGTTAAATTTATGATTTTTTAAGGTTTACTATTTAGGTAAGAATTATGAATAATTTTAGGGTTAGGGTTAAGGTTAAGGTTAGGTATGGGTTATGCTTATGATTTTAGAGTTGAGAATAGGGTTAGGGTTGAAGCAATTTGACTTATTACTATCATTTACTGCTCAAGCCTTTCATTAATAAATGATTTAAAAAATATCAACCCATAATTAAAAAAATAATTTTACCAAACTTATTAATGACATTCTTGAAGATTATTATTCACAATTAAAAACAAATTAAAAAAAATATAAAAATGATAATAAATACATAAATAATGATAACGTCTTCTAAATCAAAGATGAAGTTGATTGCAGAAATTGTTATGAACAAATATTTGACCTTTGTGCTATTTAAATATAATTTGAAGAGAATTGTGTTTTTAATAAAAATAAATTGTCCTTATCCATTTCTGTTATTTATATAGAAAGTTGCTTCTAATAGGCGTTGTTCTCAAATACAACTATTTATATAAACCATACAATTTGGTACTGATGGTAAAGAATTTGGAAACTTTATTTATGCATCTGTTACTGGTATTTGGAAAATTTCTTTGTGCGGATAAGAATATGGAAACTTTCCTTTCACAACGAAAGAATTGGGTAAATTTCTTTAAAGCAACTATTTGAAGTTTACAGTTGCTTCAAATTTGAATAAAACATTTATAGTTTGAACTATTTGAAGTATACAGTTGGCATGTGTTTTTCTTTCACTGATTGTGTTGGGGTGCTACAGACATGTTGCCATTGTAGGGTTACGCTTCTCGACGTAATAAACATGTCAAAATAAATCTAAAATGAAAGAAAAGATATAGATATATAATTTTATCCTTACAAGATAAAACTTTTCATGTTAAATATTTAAATTAAATGGAAAGCCAATTCAAAAATATCTAATAAAAAATTAACTATAGACAAATAAAATTAGTCAATAACTTACACTTCAAGTCATAATTTTTATATTACCATATACTTTAATATTTTTGAATAAAAAATATTATAATGATATTTTTATTGAAACATTAATTTTGAAATCTGATACTTTTATTTAAAGAGAAGTGACATTCTCTAAATTCTACAAATATTGGCTCATTTCTTAAGATTTAATGAAAATCAAGCTCCTCTTATAGTTTATAATTTTGAGCGACCTACTTCATAATAATTTATCATATATAATTTGAATTGTTCTATTCATGAAAATTTCATACTCTTGAAAATGAGATCACAAAGTTAAACCTTACAAGAAATAAGATATGTATACCTTACATCAAAACAAAATTAAACTTATTTCCTTTGACCCTGATAGAAATATAAAATATTCCCATATACTATATATAAAAAAATACATTTCCATTCCCACCATTTAAAAATAGATATAATAGAGGTGGTCCAAAAACATGCCACATATAAAATATTTGTTCTACTAGTAATTTTGGCGTGCTTTGTTGGATTCTCCCAACTAAGTGTGAAATGACATGGTTTATTAGAAGCCACTCATTTAGATTAAGAAATCCTTTGGAATCACTTAGAAAATGAAATAAAGTTGATCTTATGCTTTTGTATTTGATGGGTGTAAATCATATATTGGATATGCTTTTCATGATAATATTTAAAGAATAGATAGATTGTCCATATATGGGATAGATAGGTGTAAGCAAATAAACTGTTTTACTATAGTGACTACTCTATGATTGGAATATAGTTTGAAAATAATAGTTGATAATAATTAATTAAAGGATTGTTAAATATTTATTGTTTTATTTAATTATTTTTAATTTAGAATAAAAATAAAATGGTGTTAAATATTTTTGAATTGATGTTTTGAATCATATCATATGATTTTTTAACAAGATAAAAACTAAATTATGTTGAATTTTTTTTAAGATTTAGTAAGTATAAATATAGGAAGGTCTAATAAAAAATAAGGAAAGGTTAGAAGGACCAACAAATAATGAGGAAACAAATCGATAATAAAAACAGAGAAGAGAAATAAAATACAAAAAATATAATAAAATCAAAGTCAAAGAAATTAAAGTATGAGACAAGAAGCACACGAAGCACAAGTGTGCTTCTTGTCTCATACTTTAATTTCTTTGGCTTTGACTTTATTTTATTTTTTTGTGTTTTATTTCTCTTCTCTTTTTTATTGTCAACTTTTTCTCCTTGTTGCTTGTCAACCCTTCTAACCTTTCCTTGCTTTTTATTAAACCTTCATATATTTATGCTTGCTAAATCTTGAAATTTTTCCAACATAATTATTTTATTATCCTGATGAGGGATCATGTGGTGTGATCTGAAACATTGACTCAAAAATATTCAACACAATTTTATCCAAAAAATCATAAAAAATAATCATGGATTGTGGAAACATCTTATTTATAATTATAATAAGAATTTTAAAAAATAATCCAAGGTGATAATTGATTTAATTAAGTAAAAAAAATTTGGTTAATAAATTTGAATATTTATAATAAAAAATAAATGTTGATATTATAAAATAAATCAATATATTTGATGGTATAGCGTGAATGAAACTACATTTGTTTACATCCAATACTAAAACATATTAAATTATTACTTCCAATCAACATTTAGCATATCCTAATTTTTAATCGAAACCTAGGGTTTTTAGACAAGATGGAGCTTTCTTCGGGTGGTGGCGATGGTGGTGGAGTGTTTTCTAAATTCAAAAAGGAGGGAGACTTTGGTGGTGCAACAAGTGTTAATGGCAAACAACTTGCTGATGGGAAGGTGATGTCAAATGGGTCCTTGGCTGATGGTAGGCAGAGTTGGTCCCCTTTTGCGAAAAATGAATATTTTGGTGGGAAAGGTGCTCTGAAGGTTGCTTATCCTTCACTTTCTTTGATGTCCTTCTCTAAAAGGGGGAATCTTGGTGCTGAAAAGTCAGGGCCCGGTCAGCCTGCTAATGGATTGGGTGCAACTTCTCATGGCTTGGGTCCCAATATTGATAAGACAAGGGATGCTTTATTCTCAGACTTTTCTCTCAAGTGGGTGAATCTATTTGGTGTGAAGCCCAAAGGTAAAATCTCTTCTCCTCATGTGGCTTTCATTTTGAATGTGAAGACTGGAGAATATTCAATCTTTGTCCCGGATTGCATTGCTGAAAAAAGTGTGTTAAATATGGATATGTCTCTTCTAGGTAAATTTGTGGGGTCGTGTCCTCATATTGAGTTGGTTTGAAAGTTTACTTTGAACCGATGGAGGCCTAAGGGTCAGGTGGATGTGGCTACAATGGCCAAGGGATTTTTTTTCCTTTACATTCAACTATGAAGATGATTTATTGGTGGTTCTGACTGGTGGCCCCTGGTTTATTAGGAAGTCCTCTTTGATGCTGAAAAGGTGGGAACTAGCTTTAATCCTAAGTTTTGTTCCTTTTCGGTGGCCTCGGTCTAGGTGAGACTTCTAGGTCTCCCTCTTGAATTTTGGGATGAGGAAGTTTTCAAAGGGATAGTGAGTACTTTTGGGTGTTTGTTATCGAATGATCAAATGACAGCCTCCAGGAAGCATCTTGTTTATGCCAGATTATGTGTTAATGTGGAGCATTCTATGGACCCGCCTTCCCTAGTGAAGATTAACTCTAAGTTTGGTGTTTGGAACAAGTAGTGGAATTTGTATCAATCCCATTCGCTTGCTTCCATTGCAAGAAAGCTGGCCATTGGGCTAAAAAATGTCCTCTTAAAATACATAAGCTAGTGGTTAAGTAGTGGAAAGAAAAGGAAAAGGCTCCTGAGGTGGTCTCTTCAGAGTCACTGGAGAAAGGGGGGTCTTCTCCATGATGAGTGTTCGAAGATTGAGGGGTTTGAGGTTTCTTCAATGTCTAAAATGAAGGATTCTGGTGATTTGGATGATCCTGAAAATCCTCCTTATATTCCAATGAAAGGAAAAAATAGAAAGAAGCACTCTCCTCCCTTGGAAGTTATTACAAGAAATAGGCAAAGATATGATTGCAAGTTGGAGCTGAGAGGTAGACGTCATCCATCTTCAAATGTTTCTAGGGACAAGGAGAGTCAAATGGATATTATTGATGCAACTCAGAGAACTTTGGGTGAGATGTGCTCCAAGAGCACCTCCCATAAGCTCTTATGAAGATCATCTTCTAGAATATGAGAGGGTTAAATCACCCCCATAAGCATGATCTTCTAGCTAACCTAGTTAGGGATCATCGACTTGATATTTTTTTGATACAAGAAACTAAAATGGGAATGAATAGGTTATCTAAACTTAAGAATAAGCTCTTCAAGGATTGTGGCATGCATTGCTCTAAAGTGGTTGGTGCCTCTAGAGGGATTGTTACCATTTGGAATCTTAAGTTGATTTAGGGGATTGAGGTGTTTCATGAGTGTAATCATGTGGCCACTTCATTTTTTAATATTTGGGGTAAGTTCTATTGGACCCTGTCTAATATCTATACTCCTAATAGTAAGAGTGCCAAGAATTTTTTTTGGGAAAATCTTAGTTCTTTCAAATCTTTGCATCCTATTGACAATTGGTTGGTCATGGGGGATTTCAATATGCCCTTGCATGATGTTGATAAGCTGGGAGGATCATAGATTGTGGATGATAGTAGATATGATCTCATGAATCTTATTAATGACAATGCTCTCCTTGACTTGGATCTTAAAGGGGCCTCTTTCACTTGGTCTAACCAGTGTGTGGGTGATTCTCTTATCTAGGTTAAGCTTGACCATGCTCTTATCTCCCTACTCTTATTCTTGCTTGCTCTCGGCGGGTTGACTAGGTTGGAGTTCGATCACTTTCCTCTCTTTTTGTCAGCCGATCTGCTGGGGAGGAAAAAAAAATCATTTAGGTTTGAAAAGATGTGGACTTGTCATCTTGATCTAAAAAATTTGGTTCATGACTGGTGAGATATTCAAGTTGATGGTTTGACTATGTATATGGTGCTAAGAATTTAGCCAATGTGAAGAATAATGTTAGGAGATGGAAAAAGTCTTCTTTTGGACACATTTTTGTTGAAAAAGAGGATGTTAACCGAGAGCTTCTCACTATGCAGTAGTCTATTCAAGCTTCTGGTTATGATCAAGCTCTTTCTTTTAGAGAGAATGTCCTCTCTAGATTGCATAATATTGTTGCTAAGGAGGAGGAATTTTAGAACCAGAGATCTTAGATTATGTGGTTAAGAAGTGGGGAGAAAAATACGAGGTTTTTCATCTCTCTTCCTTGAAACACTGGGCTTCCAATCGTATTAATGCTATCAATTATAATAATCAGGTGTTGGAGAAGGATGTGGATTTACAATAGGTTGCGTCTTCTTATTTTTCTAACCTATTATTTGTGGAAGGGGAGTTGGATTTGGAGTGTTAAGAGGATATTCTTTGAGATATCCCTCATGTTATATCTGAAGATCTTAATCGACAATTGGTGCAAATTCCTTCAACGGAGGAGATTAGAAGTGTTGTTTTCTCTTTTGAAGGTAATCAGGCGCCTGGGCCTGATGGTTTCCTGATGTTATTTTTTTAGTCTTTTTGGGATTTTCTTGCTAAGGATGTTGTGGATGCTACTAAGGAATTTTTTTCTAGTGGTAATCTTTTGAAGGAATTAAAATCATCTTTCATTGTTCTTGTGCCTAAGAAACCGGGTGTTGCTTCCTTTGATGAATTTTGCCCTATTAGTTTGTGTAACTCTATTTACAAGATCTTTTCCAAGGTGTTGACAATTAGATTTCAAAAGGTTCTTCCTCAAATCATTTCTCCTTAGCAAAATGGTTTTGTAGTGGGTAGGAAAATTTTGGATTCCATCCTTACTATTCATGAGAATATTCACTCTTTAACTGTCAATAAGTGTGTTGGTTTTATCTTTAAGCTTAATTTGCTTAAAGCTTATGATAGAGCTGATTGGGGTTTTCTATCTAAGATTCTGAAAGCTTTTGGTTTTGGGGAAAAATTGGTTGCTCTTGTGCTTCAGTTGATTTCTACCATGAGGTTCTCTATTTTTGTTAAAGGCTCTCCCTCTCCTCTTTTTGATTGTTCGAGGGGGTTGAGACAGGGAGATCTTATCTCTCCTTTTCTCTTTATTATCATGGTGGAATCTTTGGGCCACCTAATTCAAATGTTTATTGATTCTGGTCAGATGTTTAGTTTGTCTCCTTCATCTTGGAACCTTATTTTCTCCCATCAACAGTTTGTTGATGATACTCTCATGTTTGGGGAGTCATCCATTAAGGAAGCCAAAGCTATTAAATGTATTCTACAGAGATATGAGGTTGCTTAGAGGCAGAAGGTTAGCTTACCAAAAAGTGTTATTTTTTCCTTAACACTCCTTACCATAGGCAGATTAAAATTGCAAGGATTTTGCAATGCCAGATTGGTGAGCTTCTTGCATCTTACCTGGATCTCTCTTTATGTTCTAATGAGGTTCCTGAGTCCTTTTGGAAAGGATTGATTGAAAAGTTCAACTCCAAATTGGTTGGTTGGAAGAGTGTGCTGTTAAGTCAAACTAGGAAAGTGCAGTTGATCAAGTCTACTTATCAGAATCTTTCGGTTTATGCCCTTAGTTTGTTTTATATGCCACAAAAATTTGTGGATAAGTTAGAAGGAATTCATAAAAATATCCTCTAGTCTGGGGTTGAAGATAAGAAAAAGATTCATCTGGTCTCCTGGGATGATGTTTTTAGGCCTAAAAAGGTGGGAGGTCTTGGTATCTGAGAAATTAGAGAATTTAATTTGGCACTTCTTGGTAATCAACTATGGAACCTTATTTAGACTAATAGTGAGTGGGATAGAAATGCTATGAGAAAATATCTTCATGGTGTGGATCGTATAAGGTATTTTCTATCTTGTGCCTTTTCTCCTTCATCTGGTTCTACTATGAAACTGTATGGTCAAGGCCCACAAGATTGTTGCTAAAGGTTTGTTCTGGCAGTTGGGAAATGGTAGGAAAATCATGTTTTGGGATGATTGCTAGTTTGGTAATAGGCCACTCAAAGATGACCCTTGGGCCCTTCCTTTTATGGATACTTGTATTCAGGGGTTTGGAATTTTTTTTTTTGACTATATGGAAGGGGTTCAATGGAAAAGACTACATGAGGAGGAACTAAGGTTGGAGGGTGTCTTCAATGCCCTGTCTTCAATTCACATCCCTTCTTATGCTAATGTTGATAAGATTGTGTGGAGGCCTTCTTCCAATGGTAAATTTTCTGTGTCTTCCGCCTTTCATCTTCAAGTTTATTTTGTTGGCCAACCCTGCCAATTTTTGGTCCCCCCTTTGGTCCTCTAAATTGATTCCCAAGGTGAATATTTTTTCAGGATTTTTTTCTAGAATAAGGTTTTAACTATTGATAATCTTGTCAAGAGAGGTTTCATGATGCCTAACAGATTCTTTCTATGTGAAGAGGTTGTCATGGATTCCTTCCATCTCTTGATTGGTTGCATATGTGTTAGGGAGGTGTGGACCCATGTTCTTTTGCTTTGGAATCTCAGCTGGGTGTTTCCCTCTTTGATTGGGGAAGTATGGTCTCAATGGGTGGGACCTTCATCCAATCTTTCTTTTCTTTTTTTGTGGTCTCTTTCTCTACCTCATATTTCTTGGGGTATTTGGTTGGAATGTAATAGCAAGATTTTCAGAAGCTTGGATCTTCCTACCATCTCTATGACTTTTAAAATTTGTGCTGCTATCAAGGATTTTTTTTCTTTTTTCTGGGGCTTCTTTTCAGTGTGGTCCTAGGATTGCACTCAAATTGGGTGATATTTCTATTGCACAAAATTGGAAGCTTCCTTGTGATATTTCTCTTCCTATGACTAAAGGTAAAACCTCTAGAGACGATGTTGCTTGGAAGGATCCTCTAGATGGTTGGGTGAAAGTTAATTTTGATGGAGCTACTAAAGGTAACTTGAGACATGCTGGTTGTGGGGGAATGTTAAGAAATTCTAATGGTAGGTTCATTTATGCAGTGGCACTCCCTTTGAGAACCCAGACAAACCACTTCTCAAAAGCTTTTGCAACCTATCATGACTTGAAGATGGCTCAATCTAAAGGATATAGAAAGGTGTGGTTGGAGGGAGACTCATTAAATATTATCAACAATTTGAAGAAATCTTTTGCTCCCTCATGGAGTGTTGAATCCCTTATTATGGATGCCATTGAAATTTTAAATTCTTTTGAAGAATTTTATATTTCTCACATTGCTAGGGAGGGGAATGGTCTTGCAGATGTCTTTGCTAACTTTGGTGCTAGCGGCTCTAGGGTGTGGGATGTGGACGACCCCATTCCCATTGAGGCTCTTGCTTGTCTTAATCATGATTACCAACATTGCTAAGTTGGATGATAGTTTCATCATGTTTTGTGCTCACATGACCCTGTTCACATGACCAATAATTATTGTTTGGAATGAAGGTGAGTTGGATCACGATTGGGCTTATGGTACTTTGACTAATCTCTATATGGGGTGGCCTTATTATGACCCTCTTCCACCATGTTGTTTTCACATAGATTGTGGGAATTTTCTGGCTTCATCTCTTGAGGCTTCTCTTAATTGTTTGTAAAGCTCTTAGGCTTCTGTGTTTAGCTAAGTTTGTGACCATGGGCAGAAATCGAAACAGGGCAAAACCTTTCTCCTACGACAGCTTGAAAATCAAGACCAAGGTGTGGCAAATATTGCATAAGGGTGGGCTTACTCCATACTTGGAGCGACTCTATGGGAATATCCATAGACTACGTCATCATTTGTCAAAGGTTGGAATAACAAGGTTTTGAAATGGGGTGGCACAAAATTTGACATCAATGAAGATTTCATTGTGAATATCACTAGTCTTTCTTCGAAGGGCAAGAGGTTTATAGGGATAAGAGGGAATTGAAAGCTGCAATGTAGATTTCTTCAAAGGGGATGAAGAACAAAAGCTCAGGCAAGCTAAGAGTGGTGGTTACCAGCGCAGCTCCATCAAAGCCCTGTGGGGTGATGTTGTGTAGGAATTGATGAAGTACATTACCTTAGAAGGTCGGTTCTCTGCTATTAATGCTTATCATTTTGTTCTTCTAAATCATTTGTTCATAAGAAGAAAATCTCCTTTCCTTTCTATCTTTTGGTATCTCTGGAGTATGGTCTTAAGGATCATAAAAGGAATCTTAAGAATCTTGTGCTACATGTTGGGTTGATTCTATTGATTACAAATTATGCTAAGGATTTTGTGGTTCCCAAGCCACCTGCAATAGCTCCTAAAGGTAAGAAACATAAGCTAGCCTTGGAATATGAGACTATATCTGAGGAACCGATGACTGTGAAAGGGAAAAGAAGAAAGTCCTTTTGGAGGAGGAGTCCGAGTCAGAGGAGGATGAGGATTGTGTTCCTAATTCTCAGGGCTCTTTGGATGTGGTTTCAATACCTCCTACCCTGGATAAGAGTGGGAAAGGTTATTTTGCTTATGACCTGAAGGATTATGAGACTTGTAGTGAGGAAGAGGCTGGTGATAAACCTTGTAAAATTGGGTATGCCGCTCCCTCCTCCTTTTTGAAAGATTTTCTTGATATTGTTGAAGATGTGTCTCCTTCGCCCCTTGTTTTGGGGTCTAAGAGGAAGAAGGGTTTGAAGGAGGTTATTAGAAAGAAGTTGGCTATCGAGTTTGGTAGCCCTGTGCAAGAGGAGCATGTTGCTTCTCCTTTGAAGATTGGTGGCAGGAATGATGCTTTGGAACCCCTTGTGAATATGGAGAAGCAAAATAGAAGGAGGTATGTAGTTGAGGACATTGTTAGCTCTCACCACAAAATTCAAATGTCGGTGGATGGGGCTCAAGGTAAGGAGGTTTGTGAAAGCCATGATAAGATTAGTATTTCCCAACAGGATGATGTGGAGGCTAGGGATGTGTTTAACTTTGATCGGGAGGACTTGCCTAATGTTTTGGGTTTGGCTAAGGAGGGCACTATTTACCTTTCTAAATTATTCAAATGGGTTTTTCATGAGCTTAACATTACTAATGTGAGGGTTCAGGGTACTGTGAGCAAAGTTGGGGAATCTTCACATTCTTCTATTTAGACTCAAGTTGATGAGCTATTTAATTCCTTGAAGATTGTTGTTGAGGAGATGCTAAAAACAAAGTATATTTTTGAACAAAAAATTCTAACCTTGGAAGAGCAGATGGAAAGGGTTAGCATGAAATTGGACAAGGTCATTGATTGGAATAAATCTACTATGAGGCATGAGGCTAAGGGTCTTGCTACTCTTAATGAGAAGGCCAAGAAATGGATGGAGGGAGCTCATGGTGAAAAAGATGTTGCTGGTGAAAGACACGTTGAGGAGGAAGCTTCGGTTGATAAGAATGTTGGATCGCAAGATGTTTTGGTTAATGAGGTAAATGTTCTGGGCTCTGATGCTAACTTGCAATAAGACCAAGATGCAAGTTGGGGCTCTTGCTAAAGGTCATATGTATAAAGTCATGGATGCACATTAGAAGTCTATTGAGAGTGACATGGAAGCTACAAATATATTGAAGGATATGTAGTTGCCTGCTTTTATCCCTCTTTTTTGGTAGCTATATAGCTAATGTCTTACTATATTTTGGTTGTTTATTGTTAATGTTTACTATCTTTTGATATAAATTTCCTTTTTGTAAAGGGTTTGGAGGCCCCTTCAAAATATGTTTACCTCTAATCAAAAACATCTAGCATATCTTGAGGATGAGGATTATGAACCTGAGTTTGAGGCTTCTATGGAAGTTTACTCATAGCCCCCTACTCTTGGTAAGAGTGGAAAAAGGGTAAACTTTCCCCTAATTTGGTAGGGTATGAAACTTTTAGTGAGGGGGGGTTGGTGAAAAACCCTGTAAAATTGGGATAGGTGCTCCCTTAACCCTCTTGAAAGATTTGAATGTTGTTGTTGGGGATAAGAATCCTACGCCCCCTATTTTAGGGTCTAAGAGAAAAAAGGGTTTGAAGGATGGAAGTAAAAAGAAGTTGGTGAAGCAGACTGGTAGCCCTGTGTAGGAGGAGTCTGCTGATTTTCCTCCTAATGTTGTTGGTGGGCAAGTTACAATGGATACCCCTGATGAGGGGAAGGAGAAGTAGAATAGAAAGAGGATTGTTGCAAATGAAATTTCAAGCCCTCTTCATAAAATACAGATGCTGGTGGTTGGGGCTAAAGGAAAAGAGGTAATTGATTTCCAAGAAATGAATAGTCTCTCCTAGGAGGGTGAAGCGGAGGCGATGGATGTGTTCAATTTTAACGAGGAGGATCTGCCTAATGTTTTGGGTCTAGCGAAGGAGGGTACTATCTCCCCATTTATATTGTTCAAATGGGCTATCCATGAGCTTAATATGACCAATGTGAAGGTTCATGGAACAATGAGTAAAGCGGGGGAAACTTCAGAGTCCTCTCTATAGATTCAAGTTGACCAACTATTTGATGCTTTAAAGATTGTTGCAAAGGAGATGCTTAAGCTGAAGAAATTTTTTTAACAAAGGATTGTAACCTTGGAAGAGCAGATGGAATGCGTTAACATGAAGTTGGATAAGGTTGTTGAAGTGACTAAATATTTTATGAGGAATGAAGCAAAGGGCCTTGCTATCCTCAATGAGAAGGATAGGAAATTGATGGAGGAAGCTCCTAGTAATAAGGAAGCTGCTGGTAATACGTAGGTGATGGAGGAAGCTTCAGTTGGTAAGGTTGCTGATGGCAATGTTGTTGGTTCACATGATGTTTTGATTAAAGAGGTAAATGTTTTGGGGCCCGGTGCTAGGACCTGAAACAAGACTAAGCTGCAAGTCGGGGTCCCTATCAAAGAGATTTCTAAAGTTATGGATGCGCTTCAGAAGATAATTTAAAGTGAAATGGAGGTTGCCAATATTTTAAAGAATATGTAGTTTTTGTTCTTGTTCCTCATTTTTGGTATATGTTATGCTAATGTTGTGCTGTGTGTTGGCTATTTGTTGATCTAAGTGGTTATTTTTTGAAACAAATTTCTTTATTTTAAAGGGTTTTAGGGCCCCTTCAAAACCTGTTTTACCTCTAATAAAAAACATTTAGCATATCTTAGCTTAATAAGATTTTATTTGTCTACTTAGTATCACTTTTTATAAAATTAGCAATATAAGGTGTAGATTCACTTGAGGGAGATTGGAGTACACCATTCTTCAATGTCTATGGGCATTTTCTTTATTTTATTACAATGTAAAACTAATAACTTGAAGTGTATGTTTTGTTTCAATGTTAAGCTTTATTTTTACTTATACACTTGTTCTAGCTTAATGTTGACCTAATTTGACTAATCTTTATATTCTTAAGGAATCTCTATATATCATTAAAATGGTTTTTTATCTTGATTCTCAAGCCACAAGCAATCCAACTAGTTGATGTCTTATAACTTTCAACAATGTTGAGGTCATCATGTTAAACCAATTCCAAACTATCATTGGCCTCCATATTTGACACAATGAACCCATGCACTTTTTGATCAATTTATTTGTTGATAAGTAATCATGTTTCTCCAAACTCTTAAGTCACTTAACATAAAGAAAAAATTACTTCCAACTCATTATCAAGTCCATGGGCATTAATTGTATTGGTATCTTTTGTCCATGGTGATTTGGTCCAATAGCCTCAATTCTCCAAAGTTAGTAAGTTTTTCATTAATTAAGTAGGGGAAGGGCCCTGATCCCATGGTTACATAGCCAAAAACTCAAAAAAGGAAACCAACTGGGAGAACAACACCAACCAACATCGAGAAACAACAAGTCTAGGGTGGCACATAGGCTAATAATCAAAATAGTAACCATAGAACCAATATACTTAATCAAAAATTGAATACTACTACTAAAGTAGTTAATACTAAGAAGGCCATTAATTAAGTCCACCAGAGTCCAACAAGTTCTCAACCATAACAAAGCTATATTAAAATAGCAGTCTAAAATATCAAAAAAGAGCACCAAAATAATCACGATAGTCATAACCAGAAGAAAGAAATAAAACCATAAATTGGATTTAGCAATTAGGTCCCAGTATTCTCCAACATGGGAGACATACTCCCTCCAGTTAGGTCCCTTGTCCTCATCTTGATCCATCGTTTCATCATTCTTTCCCATCTTCTTAAGCTTTCTTCTAATCTTGGTTTGGTCTGAGATAGTACCAACCATTACACTGTGCATGAGGCCATTTATCACCCTCATTAGAGTAGTAATGGATTTCTCCATGTCATCCATTTGAACCTACATGTAGGTCAACCTAATTTTCAAATAGTCAGTATTAGAACATCAACAATCTTAGTGTCTTTAGCAATGTTCACAGTTTTAGCAGCTTTCAGTATTTCATTCCTTGGTTCTTCAATTTCAACTTCTTCCTCTTGATTCTCTTCTTTCTCCTCTTTTGTTTCCTCATCTCCCATATCATAGGTAGTCTCCTCAAAGTTTGTTAAACATGTGCAAGACAATTGAGAGGGGGGGTGAATCAGTTGTCACAAAATTTGAACATAAGACTTCAACACTTATCAATTCCACAATCACACTATTCTATTATTAAGTAAGAGCATGAAACACAAATAACAGAAAGTAAATCAACGCAATGGACACCATATTTTTACGTGGAAAACCCAATAAGGGAAAAACCACGGTGAGTGTTAACTCACAATATAAAGAGATTATAAAACTGAATACAACAGGGAAAACTTTAAGAAACCCCCCCTCGACGAAGGTGTAAAATCCTGGCGAATCTTTTATACTTCCCAATAAAAATATTAATTTTAGTGGCAATTTTTTTTGTTTTTCGTGAAAAAAAAAGTCCATTGGTGAATCTTTTCTAATCGCTAGAAGTCTGTGGAAAATCCTAGCGAAATGCAATTTTTTTAAAACCACTAAATTTTTTCCATTGGCGATTAAAATCTATTTTCAAACAAATAAAATATTTCGATTGGCGAATTAAACCTATTTTCAAACCAGAAAAAATAATTTTGTTGGCAATTAAAACTTTTTTTTCAAACTAAAAAGTAAAATTCATTGGCGAATTAAACCAATTTTCAAATGATTAAGAAAAAACACTGGCGAATTAAACATAATATCAAACTAATAAAAAAATGGATGAAAATAAAGATTATTTGCCTCATTGTTTTCATCAACCATACAAAAAAAGTAACCCTGCCCAACTAAAACCAGTTCCACAACTATCTGTATCTACCTTACATATTTCAACAAGCCAACAATTTAGTACTAGTCTTGCGTTAATTTTGCAAAAACCTTACAAAAAGCTACAAATTCCGCAAAAACTGCATTAATTCATCTTCCGCATCCTCACATTTTTTCCTTTTGCTTTTGTACACTTTTCCTCCGCTTTTTCCTGTGCTTCCACTTTCATCAACTCTATAAAGAGATTCAATGCTTCCCAGCCTAACCTTGCTTCTTCCCTACATTGATTTTTAATCTCATCCTCCGACCAACAAATGAAAGGGATGCATCCTTCTTCCCCTTCCAGTTCCGCATTTTCAAATCCTTCTTGGATATTGAAACCTTCACCTGGAACTGCCCATTCAAGTATTGATTCTAATCCTTCCAAGAAATCTCTATGCACAATCAACTTCATCACTTCTCTCACTGTGCTTGTCGATTCCCCCAAGTCCAAACCCCATGCTATAATCAAGGAGTATACATCCATGTTAGTCTTGTATCTATGCCTCAAATTTCCAAAGGATTTCCCCAAAATCATCTGCACACTTTGTACCAACCTCCCATCAGTGAATAAAAACATACCCATTAATCTTTTGTCAGAAGCTTCACCATAAAATGGGTTTAATTGCTTCCTTGAATGCAGACTGAAGTTGGCCTCCATTTGAAAACTGCTACAACTACACCACCACCACCACCACTCTTTCAGACTTTCTCTGTGCCTTCTTCTCCATGGAAAACTCTATTATTAACTTCACTAATTGAGGGCCGAGAGGTAATAATTTTCCAAACTCTGCACATACTGATCTGAATTACCCATCAATCCTCCAGTCATGTCCACTTGCTAAAATCTACCTACGATCTTCACTCCATAAATGCATCGTCCTTGCCACCTTTCTTATATTACTTCACCAAATTTGGGGTTTTGGTGCTTTTCCTAACCTTAGTTTCCACCTTTCCTATCTTAATTCACCAAAGTCGGGGTTTTGGTCCTTTTCCTAACCTTAGTTGCAAGTCTTTCTTGGTCATCTTTATAGTTTGTAGTTGGTGGGTCGAAGGTTTCAAAAAATTCAAAACTTCAGAATTTGGTTCTAAGGTTCCAAATTTCAGCCACCATGCGACATTATGGACCATGACTATTTGATGAATTTTCGATGGATGGCTGTATTTGCATTCTAGAAGTATATCTCTCAAGCACTAGATTTGCGAATTGAAACATCTGGAATTACACTAGAACCATTAAATATTTGACAGTTTAAATATTGGTGCTCTTGTTTACCGTTTAATATTGCCTAAGTTAGACCAAAATATTTTATGATAAAACCTTAAATCTTAACTCTTTAATCTTGAGGGTCGAGTCTCGTCAACCTAGCGATGTCCCCATCTGAAATTATGCACGTGCATAAAGTTTGTTTTAAAAGAGGGGTTGTTTGATGAATTTTTGATGGACGGCTATAGATGTATTCTGGAAGTAAATCCTTGAAGCACTAGACTTGCGAATTGAAACCTCTGGAATAACACTAGAATTGTTAGATTTTCAGAAATCAACATATAGTTTTGATCATAAGTGCGCAAAATTTATTGTGACTTATTAGGACATTGATAATGATTAAGGTAAAATGAGACATTTAATTCTCTCTTTTCAATGTGTCGAAATACTCTACCTTTCATTTATTTTATTGAAATTATCAATTTGGTTGTGGTACTAGGCAGTGGCATGGATTAATGCCATATGAATAGGCAGAGTGATTGATTGGGTGGCTTTATACTGAAAACTGCACGATGTACTATAGAATCATAGATGATGATGTCAATAATCTAGTGATTTTGACACTCGACAACTTGCCTGGCATTGTTGATTTTGACAATTAACAGCTTGTCAGCATGAGGTATAGTTTGAAACTTTTCATGTAGCTAGATTGAGGTAACGATTAAGTTGGATTTTTGGTTTGCGCGAATCATAATTATTACTAGTCAGTGGTAACCATACACAACCTCACACGTGACACGTGTGAGGTATACAAGGGACCAAGTTGGTAGTGGCACTTTTGTAGGGTTAATATCTTAATAGTGGCACTTTGGTAGTGGCACTTTTGTCATAAGGGTTTTCATTTTGTAGGGTTAATATCTTAATAAGGATTCAGGAAGATGATGCGGTATTATTGGGGATGCTCTAAATTCTCCTGCCTCCAGTTATGTAGTTACAAAGTAAAAGACCAATTTCCTTCAAGTTCAGAATGGGTGGAATTGGAAAGAAGTTGATTTAGTTTACCTGACTTCTCAGACAGGTTTTGAACCAGGATGAGGAGCTCTGATGGAGATAAGTGCTATCCTAGTGCATGGAAGCTACAAGTAGAAGATGGGAGTAGTTTTACTACCCCTCATTGTCTATATGGTTTCCCAGGAAATTCCCATCCATTTAATTTCAGTGCTCATCTTTTGCATGGGAGCAATTTTACAATCCCTCATCTTCTGTACCAGTTTGATTCTGAAAGGGGCTAAGTACATTTTGTATCTTCACGACTCCCATTTCCCTAGTTTGATCGGGCCCCTTTCCCCATGAATTTATTTTCAGAGCCCATGGCTGACTCAACAAGTCCCATGTGTTTATTTTCAGAGTTCATGGTTGACTCGACAAGTTCCATTTATTTTCAGAGATACATGTATCACATTTACGTTTTCAACTTTTCACCAGTGGTCCAACAAAATCTTGTTGCTTGCACTTACATTTGTATTTGTACTATGTAATAATGTGACATTGTAATTCAGTTGTAATAAAATAAATGGTTGTGCTATTAATGTGACATTGTAATTCATTTTATTAAGGCCTTTGAAATGTTAAGTTTCTGGCCGCTTGGCCTTGATGTCAATCCTAGCTCATTAAACTTTAAAGAAAATTTAAAACACATGTTTTATGTTTATTATTTATATCATAAATTACTCAACCGTTCGATGAAAATTTGATGTATGGTTGTAGTTGCATTCTTGAATGAAATGCACAGAGTGCTACGCTTGCAAACTTAAACATTTAGAATCACCCTATAACCATTAGATTAATAGAGATCAATGGTTTAGAATTTGTTGTCAATGCAGGAGTAAATCATTGTTTTTAATGGCTTGTTTTAAATGTTGTCAGCCATGTACATTGTACTACCTAATTGTGTACTGTGTAGTCTATAAGTAATGAGTAGACATTTTGGTGTGATTCAGTTTGCTCATTGTAGTGCACCACCTTGTTCTGGGTTCCACAGTTCCACTTCCAACAAAGCCATTCCAGTAACCCGGTTTCAAGCTTCAACGCAGTTTCAACTTCAAGAATCAAAATTCAAAAGCTGGGTAAGTTAAAGAATTCCTGTGGCTATGTTTCATCGCTTGACGTTTCTTAAAATCTTATTTTGTCAAACTTTGAAGTTTAGGTTTAGGGTTAAGAGGCTTAAGAATTAAGAAAAATTAAGGACTAATAGGGAATTCAAAAATTTCATATTGTTGATTGTATCAACATGTCTACCACCAATACCACTAGAGCAAAGTCAAATAAAAAAATACATTAAGCAAAATTGCTTAAAACCCCAAGTTTCATTGATGAATACCATGATATTTATGATCCTGAAACCTATGGCAGGCATACCTTAGAACTTAGATTTTCATTTGAGAATAAGGCTACAAAGCAAATGCAATTGCAAGTTAATAGTATCAGTGCACTGTGGGTAACTGGATTAGGGTGCATGATGTTACATGAGGTTTTCCCTTGCCCATAATTTATCATGGTTTGTGCCCTAAATTATGATGATAACAAAAGAGCAATTTTTAATAAAGATAGCGAAGAAGAATTGTTATCCATTAATGCATAATAACTTGGAAAAGTGTTGGCCTTGGGGTTTACAACTGAAGAACTTGGAAATGTCCACATTGACCTAGAAAAGCTTGGTAGTGATTATGAAGCAATGGATGATTTGGAGAAAAATTCTTTCTTAAATAGAATAGTTCAGGATAGAAACAAATTGAAAGGTGATTATAAGCCTCCTTATGATTTGGATATTTTTAAACCATGGGTTCAGGATACTATTTCCATGCTAGCATTTTGCCTTAGACTGGATAGCAATTTGGAAGTGGGTGCATGCCTCCTTGAAATGGTGTATAATATCCATTATGGTGTTCCACATGCCAAATATAATTTTATTGAGCACATTGTAGAATCCATGCATAAATAATTTCTAATGATTAAAGGAGGTTCCACCAAGACATTTAGGTTCACAACCTACTTGCGCTATCTTTTTCTATTCAAATTCAGAGGAATGTTTCAGACCAACAAGCTTCAAATTCAGCCCTATGGTAATAGTAATCCTGAGAAAAAGAAAATGGCTCCAATATATGAATGGACCACTGTTATAAGGTTGCATGATTCTCGAAGGAACTACAGTCATTTTGTAGACTACTTTTTGGCTCCATTGCATCAAGCAATTACAAATACTCCAATGCCTAGATTGCCTATGTCATGTAGAAATTGCATTCAACTAGGAAAATAAATACAATTGGTTGATTGGTACTTAATGGAAGAATATATTGTGCTAAGATTTTATGGATCAAAAGTACAACCATACAAAATTCCAATACATGTGACAAAAATGGTTTTGGCTTTGGAATATGTAAGGAAGATGCAAAGTATTGATGAAAGACACGTTAGTGGTCAAGGGAAGAAGACTTTATTTCCTTCTTTACCTTTTTCATGTCAAGGGATCACATTCAAGAGAAAAGTATTTAGTGTGGCACATGATCTATTGATTTTTTTTATTTTGATGCTATCTGTCACTGGCAGTATGATCCATGTGACACCATTAAATCAATGATTGTGCTCAATAAAAAGAATGGAAGTAGAATTCAACATCAAAGTAAACCATTTCTTGAACACTTGAGAAACAAGGATTCTTGGGATGAGGTCAAAGTAGCAAATGAGAAAAGTGCTACTGAGAATGGTATTTCTTTTGAAAAATTGTTAGCAGAAATTATGGCATTCCATAGAAAGATAATTAGGAGGTACAACAATTTTTATGAAAAAAGTCATAAACCATCTAGTAGAGTAAAAATGCCAGATTCTCTAGAGAAGGAAGTTACAGAAAAAAATTGGTCACGATAAAAAAATTACTGCCTTTTGGTCTATGAGGAAGGAGCTAGGTGATCCAAGAGC